>VDFB02342533.1:238840-259906 GCA_007258455.2 Sequoia sempervirens
CTATGATTGAGTTTAGCCACTAGTTATGTCACTTTAATTTGGACTATATTCATGTGTCATTTACAATAATATTAATTAAGTAATAATTTTGAATGGGTTATTATAGTCGCTAATTCACTTTATTCCCCTACGTCAATTGAATTATTAAATCATAATAATTTAATTTACTCACTTTCCCTCCAAATTTGAATAATTTGAATAAAATATTCAAAACATTATCAAAAAACAAATCAAACTAATGCAACTTTGTTTACAAAAGTCAAACCTGATATGCACGTTCAACTTCAAAAAGAATTAATTAATTAAATCAATTAATTAATCATTCTCAACCACTTTCTTGATTGAGAAAATTACAAATCACTAATTGCTCAATCTATTTCCTGACTGATCAATCTCTTTCCTGATTGATCAATCTATATTCCCGACTGATCAATCTATTCCTCAATCACACTAATCATGCAATCAATTTGCATAGATTATGCCCATCTAAATCCTCTCAACATCTTTCGACCTTCAATCAAGATATTCTACTACGCAAACCTGATCGTCCATTTCAAATCACAATTCCTATATAGCAAACCTCTTCCCTCACAAAAAAGGATCAAGGAATCAATACAGTTTACACAACGAAGTGATGCCAAATTGACATTGACAAATGTTCAACACATCTCTTCAATCAACATGCACGTTCTTCAAAGTTTTCACAACATAACTATGGAGGCTTCACATTGATACAAGCAACAAAATCTTCGTGAACATGCTTCGACATGAGATGGGTAACGATTTAGTGTAGTGAATTTTGTTGTTCTTGTGTTATTTCATTTACATTTTTTGTGAATTCAGTGTTCTTAATCATTCGTTTCATTTCGTGAAGGAATGAATCTAGATTATTGTTTTGAATTAGATTAGCTTCTTTTCAGTTCAATTATCTTGTTTACACTCTCAGAGTTTCCCCCTCACGCATTCTGGAACACCCGGTGGGACCTCAGTCCTTAACACTAACAATTTTATGAGCTACATTTGAAGTTGCAGGTCCCAAAAGCGGTCTGGAAAAATCCTCATGCACAGTTCTAGAATATTTTCGCATTTTCTTTCATGGTTTTGGCACTTTGGAAACCATTTCTTACACATTTGACACTGTTTTTGGTGCTTTTGACACTATTTTTGACACATTTGACATTGTTTATGGCGCTTTTTGATGTTTCTAGCACTTTTGACTATTTTTGGTGCTTTTGTCTTATGACAAAGGGAAATTCTACTTTTTTCTGCGCCTTTGCTCTTTGAGATGGGGCACTTTTTCTTTTTTTCGTGCGCTTTTTCCTTGTTAATCTTTTTCTGAGATCTGCTGGTTAAAATTTGATTTCTAATGCTAAAAAGTGCCTAATTTGAATGTGTGACAGGTACTAATATCATTATGCAGGGTTTTACAGAAGCATAATTGATGATTTCCCCAAAAACAACCAACACATTTGTTATAGGGAAGACGAAAGGTCAAAGAGTTTCAAATTTTTAAGCTTTTTAAGTTAGAAAACTTTCATTTTGGTGCTTAAAAAGAACCCTACAAACAACACATTTTGATTTAAGTGCTCTAAATTGAACCTTTTCCAAGCTTTCTAAGTTAGAAAATATTTCATTTTGGTGCTTAAAAAGAACCCTACAAACAACAAATTTTGATTTAAGTGCTCTAAAATGAACATTTTTTCAAAGCTTTCATAGATAGAGAACACTCAATTTGGTGCTTAAAAGGAACCCCACAAACAAAACACTTTAAAATCGGTGCTCTAAAATGGATGTTTTGAAGTTTTCAATTGATGTTTCTCTTAATGTTTGATTCTTTTGTTGACCAAACAATTTCAATTTGTTGACGAACACTCGATTTACTTTGTTGACCACTAAGACAAGGTTTAGAAAAAAAACTCAATTTTGGGCATAAAAATGAACAAAACAATCTTTGTCTTGTACTTTTGCTATCTCATTGATTGATATCCAAAATAATTCTATTGGATTCTTTAAAAAGAACTATTTCTATCTTGTGTATTCCTTATTTCATACTTTGTGGATAGCACCACTCGAGGCGCTTAAAAAGAACATTATGATGGAGTGTATTCTGTGTTTAGAAAACTAGGTGACTCTCTTCTCCCCTTGCGCCCTTTTGACGATCTTGGGTGACAAAAATCATCTTGAGTTTCACAATTTTTACTTCAAAGCATATGTTTAGAGGGCCTGCCTTTGAAGACACATCCCACACTGAAGAACTCAAACTTGGCAACCTAAGCAATACTCTGTTTTGGTCCACTATATAAATTATTGTGGGTGTGAGGAAAGTTCTCACTCGCTAGGTGTTGTTCTATATCGACAGATGTTTGCCTCGGTATCCGTGTGATATGTTAAAACCTACAAGGGATAGGAGGCCTCTTAATTGAGTGAATCACTGCATGTATAAACATCCAAAAATAATAATCCCAAAACATGACAAAGAACCAAATGTTTTCAGAAGCTACCCCCTTTATCCAAAACATACTTTGAAGTGGTGCATCAAAATTTACTTCCGAGAAGTTACTTACCAAGTCCGACTTATGGTTGAGCGTAAAAATCCTCTCCATTCATCGCATGTAAAATCATCCCTTTGAGGCATGAGGTAATCCCACCTATGAAGAAGTGTCTATCCCTAGGGAATACATTGTTTTCATGAAATTGCCAAGGATCTATCATGTAATTCGAAACATCAAACACTGTGATTGAATTGAAAAATGAGCACATCAAAACAAACACTCAACATGTTTATCAAAATAAAAAACCCTTTCACTTAGTGCATTCTTTTAAGAGAAGCCCTATAGTTGCACTCCTTAAAGGTTTCTGAATATTCAGGCTTTGATTTTAGGCTACATTGGCTCAAAGTAAACGTTGGAAACTATGGCTTGGGTGTTGTGATTTCACAACTTAATGCCATAGACATACATGTCACACAAGTATATGCTTTTTGAGTTAGTCAAATACTAATGTATCACTTGCCAAATCTCAACAAAAAACCAAACAAAATCATCCAAAACTGCAAGAAAACATCAAAATATTGAAGCTGGAAAATAAAATTGAACAGAGGCCGCACTTGCTAATGATTTTTTTGCATTTGACCAGAAATTGGTCACTCTTGCCAAGAAAAGCTCACTTTTGAACTCTGTCCCATAAACCCCACTGATGAAAATATGTTGCATTTGACAAAACCAACACACTTGCAAAAAAATGGGCACATTTGCTTCTCAAAATTTAGCACACTTGACAATAATCTACTTGCAGTTGACCACATTGGTCGCTTTTGCTCATAGTTTTCTACTTCTGCTAAAAAACCATTGCTTTTTCTCTGTCTTGCTCACCAAAGTTGCTCATATGATCCTTGTTAGAATGAAACAATTGGAAACCTAGATACGTCATATAACACTTCATCCACTCTCAAAATTTCATCCTACTTTTGGAAATCAAAATCAAAACAAAGAAATTTGGATTATTCCCTCACCCACATTTCTAAGATATCAAAAGTTACTTGAACCTCAAGGCTAGTTCAAGTAAGCTTTTCTACAACATATCCTATAAAAGAAGAAGTGAGATATCAATCTAGGCCTTTCAACATTTTGAGTTCTAAGAATAGTGTCACCCCAAAACAACACTCAAACCTTAGGGTCTTGAGCTTCATAATAACCATATCAAAACATCAACACTTTCACCTTATGACCATTTGGTGACTAGTTGCTCAAGTCCAACAACCGAACCTTATAGAACCAATCCTACAACCAAGTCTCACACACATTGAAGGTGAACAAATTGATATCATTAGTAGTTTAAGAAGCTTCATATTTGAGAACAAAACACCAAACTAGTGGAGAAACACAACAAACATACTAGATAAAGAGGAAGAGAAAGAAGACCTAGCAACCAGAAGACCTGTGTTACCACCTCCTACGTGGCAATAGGTATCTATCCTTCATGATCTCTAGCAAGAGAAAAATTCTTAAATGGAAATCCATATTTTGACTTTCAAAGAACCATCCTAGTCTAGAGTTTTCCAGAGGGCACATCTTGAGAACTTACCGCAATCATGACAAATGACTAAGACATTTCTATTTATGCTTTTCAATGAGAAAACCAAACTTGAATACTCAATAAAAAATCCAAAAAACAAAGGCAATTTCACTTTCCTCAAAACAAAAAAATACAAAAAAACACATTCTTTTTCCATAGCTAGGAGTCACGAAAACGTTCACAAAAGCTTGGTAGTTGTTTATGACAACTACGAGATCACAACATAGAAAGAACATGGAAGAAAATAAAAACAATGCCAGTATCCCACCAACAAACACCACGAATGATGAAGGTGACCTGTGGGGCTATAAATCAAGTGACCTTGAAACTCCTCAAAAGAGACCCACGTACAAAGAAACATTTAGTGAGGAAGAGATAAATCATAAACAACAAGAAGTGATGGAACAATCAAACCAAGACCCAAAAGGAGTGATCATAGAAGAGGTAGATATTGAGGAGGAAATAAATGATGAAGAACTATTTCAACATTCCAACAACCCCAAAGTGCTTAGATTGATGGAAAAATTGTTGAAAAAAGACCCAAATTCTTACTTCTTCAAGTTAGCACAAAGTGGTGCTAAATTGCTAGTAGACTTTAATGTGGAGGCTCTCAAATATCCTAACCTTATTCCCTTAGGGGATAACTCAATTGTGAGATAGATATTTGAACCCATGAAAATTCCAAATATGCCACCCCTATTCTAATAAAATAATGGTTAACCAATGGAAAACCCATTGTAAAGAAAACCAACTCAAATCGAACAAGCGAAAGTGGCCCAACAGTATCAAGGAGGTCCATCCCAATATATGCCGCAGAGCAACAATCCTCCACTAAGACAATGTGTACCTCAAAACACTTTGTATATCAACCCTTCCCAAAGCATGCAGTACTATCAACAAGGTGGACCATAGGGTCCCCTTCCCAATCAATAGTACTACCAACAAGGTGGACCACAGGGTCCCCTTCCCAATCAACAGTACCATCAACAAGGTGGACCACAAGGTACCCTTTCCAATCAACAATACCACCAAAAAAGTGGACCACAGGGTCCCCTTCCCAATCAGCAGTACCATCAACAAGGTGGACCATAGGGTCCCCTTTCCAATCAACAATACCACCAACAAGGTGGACCACATGGTCCCCTTCCTTATCAATAGTCCCAACAACAAGGTGTACCATAGGGTACCCTTCTCAATTCGTCCCACCAACATGGTAACTCACCAATGCACCATCAAGGAAACCTTCAGTATAATTCATCCCACCAACAAGGTAACCTGCCAACACATCATCAGGGAAACCGTCAATATAATTTGTCCCACCAACAAGGTAACCCACCAATGCAACATTAGGGGAACCTTCAGTATACTTCATCCGAACAATAAGGTGTACCAGAGGGTACCCTTTCTAATTCATCCCACCAACAAGATAACCTATTGATGCACCATCAAAGAAGCCTTCAACATAGTTCGCACCAAAAACAAGGTGTACCGTAGGGTACCCTTCCCAATTTCTCCCACCAACAAGGTAACCTGCCAACGCACCATCAGGAAAACATTTAGTATAATTCACCCCAATAACAAGGAGGTAACCCTCCTTACATTCAACAAGGAGTTAGACCTCCTTCCACCCAACATGGTTACCAAGGTCTCACACCTTCACAATACCTAATCTATGACCAAAGCATGGTAGGACAACAAGGCTACTACACGCAAGACTTGCAAACAAATGTACCAAAAACTGACATGGAACTACAACTAGAGGCAATGAATCAGAGAATATCGAACATGCAGGTAGGGAAAACAAAGAAGACTTATACCTTGCAAGAAATATGTCTATTCCCGTTTGATCATTCCATCACTACACTACCTTTTCCAAAAAAAATTGAAATACCCAAGTTCGACAAGTACAAAGGAAGAGGAGATCGAGTAGAACACGCACAATATTTTTTGATATCATGTATGGAAGTACAAAATAATGACTCTTACCTCATGAGGCTCTTTTCACGTATCCTTACAGGTCATGCCATGGAGTGGTTTTCCCATCTGTCACCAAAAATTAAAACCTTTGACAAGCTATCTCGCAAATTCATAAGCCACTTCTCATTCAACATAGAGCAAGATGTCACCATCACAAATTTATCCAAAATTAAACAAAGTCAAGGATAATCCTTTACCTCCTACCTATAAAGATGGAGGCACAAAGCTAGTTGATGCAAATGCTCATTCCCGATAAGAAATTGGTAAATATATTCATCTCAATTGTCCTACTTGAGATCAACTACCAACTCACTATGTTATTTCCTGCAAACTTTGAAGAAAGTATTGAAAAGGGATTACGTATTGAGAGATCCCTCATAGCAAGGGGAGTCCTTAAATTGAACAACTCAAAATATAATCACTCTAATTCAAACGATAAACCTAATATTTGGGCGAAGAACAAGAACGTTACAAATGATGGAGTAGTTGATGCTAGAGCACTATGGAATGCACAAAACACACCTCAAAACAAGTCGCAAGTGGCACAAGCAAGCTATGTTCCAAATAATACACAAAACAACCAACTTACCTATGACAAGAACAATCAAGCAGTCAACCAACAAACAAATCAAGGAGGGAAAAAGAGGAAATATGATCAACCAAGGAGGCAATTCACGGTGTAGACACATGATGACAAAGAGGGGCAAAATATAGACACAATGCGATAAACTGCATTAAACTACATTATGACAAAGAGGGGCAAAATGTAGACACATAAAATTGACTAAGGCCTGCAAACTTTATTTTTCTCCATATTTCTTCTCAACATAATTAAATTTTTTAATTATGTCCTCTAGTCCAAATTCAACTATTAATTAAATAATTCTCAATTATTTAATTAATTCATATATTTTTTCCTCCTAACTATTTAAATAAATAAATTACATTTATTTTATTTAAATACGTCGCTAATTTCTTATCTCTCTATAATGAAATAAATTTCTAAATTTATTTAATTATTATTTACCTACTATTTCCTCCTGGTTATTTAAATAAATAAACTTTATTTATTTATTTAAATACGTCATTAATTCCTTATGTCTTATAATTAAATAAATTCTTATGATTTATTTAATTATTGTCCACCTTATCCATTTTCTCCATAATTAAATAATAATTATTAATTCTTTATCTTATTGACTTTTCTTCTAATTTTAAATAAAGTCATTTATTTAAATTCCCCACTTTCTATTTTCCCACCATGTAAATAATTTGAAATAATTATTTATTGTCACATGACCCCACCACTCTTGAATTAAATTAATTTTTAATTCAAAAGGTCACATCACCTCTTGAATCAAATAATTTGAAATTCTTATTTGATTCTCTAACAGCTTCATTTTCTGTGCCCAATATCTTCTTGTCACATGCATTCTTGACCTTTGATTTGATTTTCCTAAAATAAAATCTCAACCCTTCATTTCAAACTTTACCCTAACCCTAATTTCTAGTCGTCACATGCAATTTCAGCCTTTGATCTTAGGGATTAATCAAACTTTCAATCCTGGCCATTTATCCAAAATTGACTTTTCTATAAAAAGGCAATGTCAACCTCATTTATCATACTTCATACTTCAGGACTTCTTGCTGATACATCTGATGACTTCATGCTTGTACAACTTCTGAGTACACTTGCAGTTTTGAGTCAAATCCTTCAATATTTGCTGGAGTCTTTGTCATGGGTTATAGTTGCTCACAAGAATATGAGGGAAAACATTATTTTACAACAAATGGAGAAGGGCATTGAAGGTTAATCATGGAGGGCATGAAGGCTGTTTGGTGAAACTGTTCATTTCTTTTATCCTATTTTCCTCCTTTTTGATTCATTGTTTTGCTAGGGTTTGTTTTATGCATTTAATTTCATGCTAACCTATATTTTTACCTTAGTTACATTAGTGAACTCGACGCCAAAACAACATTTTGTAGTTTTCATATGGCCTTTTCATCATTTTTTGCAGGTACAGGTATAGAAGGCCATAAATGACATTTTTTGAGTTGCATTTGATGCGTCACGACACATCTGTGTTAGGGAATGATGCATCCGCAGAACCAAGACACATTCGACCTTTTTAGAGATGTATTTGATGTGTTGAAGCACATCTGATAGCCTGAACAACACATCCACGATTGAACTGCATTTGATAGGCATAGAGACGCATCTGCTTGTTGTAGGTTTACTCTTGGTTTTTGGCAACATTTTCCAATTTTCTCTTTTTAGTTTTAGTAGGTTAGGGATTTATGGTTAGTGATCTTTTGTTGGAAGCATGTGGCAAGCTAGAAGGAGATACTAACCCTTGTTTTGTTGTTGATTTTATAAATATTTTTTCAATTCTAAAGCAACAAACAAATGAAAAACCACAATTACAACTTGCATATCACACTTCATGCTTTAAAATCAATTGCATTCACACTAATGGGATTAAAATGAACACAACTTGCATATACACTCATCAAGGTTAAAAATTCACTTACATTCTCATAACATTGACCTAAAATGAACTTTGTTTGTCTCATAACTCCTTAGTGTGTATGCACTTCTCTTGCACTTTGTTGTGATCCTGAGAATAAAAAAAACTTAGGGGTTGTTGGTTTTCCACCCACATATTTCGATTTTGGCATTAAAATGAACAATCTTGTGAGTGTGGAATGAAATTTTTGTGTATGCACTCTTCTCGTGCCTTTATGCAATCTCGGATGATCAAAAACAAGGTTTTCATTTCACTTTTGTGTATCCATTAGAGGGCCTAACTTGGTGGGAAAAAGTACTCACCCCAAGGGAATGACCCAACCGGTGATGAGCTAAAGCCAAGCTACTCTCGTCCGTTATATAAATTTGAATGCTATTGGAAAGATCAACATTACAGGTGCAAATGTGTCACACAGACAAGTGATTCCCTCAGTACCCACGTGGTGCGTGAAAACTTGCAAAGCGTAACCTCTGTAGGCTGGGAAACCTCATTATTAGAGCTAATCTTGCCTCATGTGTGGCCACCTAAATGGTTGCCCTGACTAATAACCATTTGTGTAGATGCCAAAATATTTTCTATTTGTTGGTGCAAGATGTCGAAACTCTGAAGCCGTCCCACATACTCGCGATTCTTAGTAGAGATGAAGATTATTTCATGGGAGATTCATGAGAACTCAAAGCTTGGTTAACCTGAAGAAGTGAGTTCCGTGGAGTTGAGCTAGTGTGGCCAAGCTTCTAAGTCATCCGCTAAGAATAAGCACGACTAGAGAAATGCAAGTGGGAATCCAGTGAATATAGTCCTTTCCATCCATAGGATTTGTGCTTGTGTTCAATGTGTTTGTCTCCAACAATTCAAGACAAAATCAAGTGTTTTCCAAGTGTTTGCTGATTTAATGAACACATAAAATACCTTTTACAAATTTGGAAAATCACAGTCAAACTGAAACAACTTCACAAATTTGTCAAAATTGCAAGAAAACCAGACCTTGTTCAAATTGCAATGCATCTAAGACTCTGTAACACACATATGACTATACTGAAACATATTTGATACACAAAAAAATGTATTTGACTTAGTGAACTACATTTGTTGTTTGAAACAATGCATATGATAAAACTGTAACACAACTGCTATCTGAAACACCGGATTTGTCTGCCACTTAGGAAAATGACTATTACTATCCTAGTCCAAAACCAAACATTTCTAAACATGTTTTCCCAGTGGTCTCTGTACAAAAACTAGAAAATATTTTCTCAAATTGTCCATTTTTACACCTTTTAGTTGGCATTTAGCTTTTACCATAGGTTTACCATTGCAAAAGTCTGGTTGCATCCTAGGATCCACAATTATTTTCAACATAGAAAAACTATTAGGTCTTCATTTTTTAGACTTTAGAATAGGTAAAATTTCCATATTTTGTGAAAACATTTCCTCCAAAAGTAGATTGTCATTGGACCAAGTCAAAAATCACTCCTTTAGTCTTTGTCATTTTACGTGAGATATTTCCTGCTCATAAGTCTAGTTTGGGAAACTCACTTTGTCACTTGTTCATTTCACTTGGTCTTAAAAAAAGTCCCTTGACAATAAAAATTGAAACATTGGCCAAACTTTGGATGGTTAATCAACCTCTCCTAAAAATCTCCCAAAATAGATTACATTTTAGAGTTTGCTTGTACCTTACATTTGCATTGTCATAACATACCCCCAAAATACTTTAGTCTTCCATCATTTGTCATTCCATTTAGTCCTCACCATCACTTTGCATTGGACCTTAAATCTTTAGACAACATTGTCACCTTGCATCATACATTATTTCACTCCTTATTCCAAAAAGACCAAAAACATAGTTGCATTAGAATTATCTCATTATAACCAAAAATCCAAAAAATCCAAAAAACATAGATTTAGTGTCATATCATTCTCATACATAGACTTGGTTGTATTTCACATTATCCATCCTTTATTTGAGAAAATCTTATATGGTTGAGACTAGACTACAAAGAAAGAGAAGAGAAATGTATCCCTTTGGTCAAGGAAACAACCCTTACAACTATCCTAGTGACATGAACTTAAACACCGACATGGGGAAAACTTTCAACAATCCTTTTAGTGACACAAAAATTATATCTTCATCACACAACAATCCCTTTGAACAATTCATACGTAGAGATGAAAATAGACAAGTGTACATGGAAGACGTAGAGGCTACTGCCCAAAACCTCTAAATGACTTCCTTTGTAGAAGAATTTCTCTTACAAGATTCAAAATAATATTTAGCCATGCTTCTACATGGAGGAGCTAAATTTCCATGAGGATTTGATGTTGATACCTTGAGAGCAACATCACCTGACCATGGCACACAAACTAGTCAACCTCATTCAACACCACCACATAATGCAAGAAATACCTCCATTGGCACAACTCAAAATGCCACAAACACAATCAAAACTACCTCCATTAATACAACGACTCAAAACAAAACCAATATAGTCAACACAACATCCACTTCAGGGACATCAATCATAGTGAAAACTGTATCACAATCAATGCCACAAATATCGACAATTGGCTCACAAATTGTTGTGTGTACATTTGGGTCCTCATTCAATGCTATGGGGATTGCTGCCCAATTTTCACCTATGGGCTAAATTAGTTGGGCAATCTATGTTTCAAGTGTTCATAAAGGCCAAATGGGGACATTGTTGTGCAGGATTAAATCATACATCTGATGCTAAGTCACAAGGAAGCCTGTTAAAAGCATGCCTCACTCAGATTTGGGCATAAAATTCCTCTAAGGAGAAAGTCAGCAAGACCTAAGAGATGTCTTGCCGACTAGTAGGGGTTCTATTCATTTTTTGAAATGTCATTGTTCGGCCAGACATTTTAATTGCCGCGGTTTTTATGTCTCCTTGACATGGGAAGTCTCGCCGACCGATTGCACCAGATGATGTCTCCCCGATAGAAAAGGTCTTGCCGAGATGAAGCAACGTTGGCGAAAGATTTGAATTCGGCATGAGGTCCCGGTGACTAGGTGATGTCTCACCGAAAGAATGGAACTCTCGGCATAATGTTGAGCTTGGGGAGATGTCTTCCCGAAAGGATAGGGTCTCGGTGAAAGTTGGTGCCTTCGCTATGATGTCTCCCCGACTTGTAAAGGTATCCCCGATAGAAAAAGTCTCCCCAAAAATGAGATGAGTTCACCGAAGGATATTTCCTTCGGAAAAAGGTCTTCCCAATAGTGATTATCTTGGCGACCACTATGGATATCAGTATGACTTTTGCATTCGCTATGAAGTCTTGTCGACCGTCGTATGTCTTGCCGATAGCTGCTACGAGGTGTATTCGCATTGGGGAGACACGATTAGTGTCTCTCCGACATGCGATCCTGATAGAGGACCTCTGATCGCCTGGGAATCTATGTGGCATGAGTCCAACCAATCAGAGGGAGCCAAAGATGAACCATTGATAATTTGACTGATTGACCACCTCGGCAAAGAAGATCAACGAAACATAAACAATATGAATTTTCTCTATGAATAAAGCGATGGATCAGTTCGATATACAGGTGGTGGCATCTATAAGAATCTAGGAGGAGACCGAAGACTGTTTATGTGGATGCTAAAATCTGCAAAATGATTAGTTTAAAACACCATTTTAACATCCCTATGAAATAATGAAACACATCAATCATGCAATAAAAATGGAACAATAGAAACTAAATAATGCATATGAAAGACATGATCCAACTCTATCTCATAGTGGATTGGTGTCACATGTGCTAGTGACCCTTTCCCAATCCTTGATAAAAGCTCAAATTGTGCAAATGCAAATGGAGATGGTGGAGTGATGATGAACAAGATCAAATCTCAGATGAAGAGAGTAACCTTGCAATGAAATTGTGAAGATTGTGAAGGATTTGCTTGAGGATGAAGCTGCTATTTAAAGATTTTCAAAATGCCAAGTGTTGAAGATGGACCAATGTGGGATTAAATATTCTGCCAATGAGTTATGGACACTTGTCACCATGTGATTAGTTGATGTGTGTGCAAGATTTGGGAAGAGTGCCCAAGAGGGGGAAATTTGAATTCAAATTTGCAATAAATGCTGAGAGGGGGACAAGGAAAAAACAGCAATAAATGCCCTGTTTGACTTGTCATGTTGAGGGAAAATGAGGCTTTTAATAAATCAATAAAATTGATTTATTGTGCAAGTGGCTAGGTCTAGATAATGCAAGTGGGATGTGATTAATATTAGATTAGGATTAGATTAATTTAATGATGATTATGCTGATTTAATGCTGATTAACTGATTTGACTTTTTGGACTTTGGAAAATGATTTAAGATTTGATTTAAATGGCTTTTTTATTTTAAATAACCTTAGGCAATGAGATTATTTAAATGGATAAAGGTGATGAATGGATCCAATGCAATATCTAGTTCAATTGATAAATGATCCTGATCGAATGTATAATGTAAATTTTGCATGTCTACATTTTGCCCCTCTTTGAAGCAATGTACTTGTTGCGTTGGTTCAAAGAATAAACTTGTAATGATCGAAAATTAAAAAATTTCTTTTTTTGATATGCCCTAGCGGAAAGAAGTACATTGGTACATTGCCCCCTCGAGATCGGCGAAAAGATTCGATTTGAGGGTCGATCTCGCGATAAAGAGGTTCAAAATGGATGGTTATGGATGACGATGCAAAGATGATTTCAAGATGCTTAGAATAACAAATCTATATTATTCTAAACAAATTAAATGATGATATGATATGAGATGGATGAGATGGATGATGTGATATCTTTGTGATTATGCAATGGATGAGTTATGAGAGACTAACAGATCTATATTATGATGATGATTATGCAATGCATGTGAAATGATTGATGTTTCCTATGATGTATGATATGAATGATATGTGGTATGCTGATAGTTTTCTGGATGTAGGATGGATGCATGATGGATGTATGATGGATGCATGATGTTAGTGCGGGAATGAGATGATGACAAGAGGATCCAACAAGTCCATGATTGGTCGAGACTTTATTAGAGATGATGATGATAGATGATGATGATGATGAATGATGATAGATGGATGATTTGCTTATCAAGGATTGGGATTTTCAAAGGATCACTTACTTTATTTTTGATAACACGCCTAAGCACGATGCATCAAGGTATAAAGGACCAGGATGGAGTTGTACTTAGTGTGATGGACTTTGACTCAACAAGCAGATAGGAGTATTCTTGTTCACACTTGACATACGGAAACCTTGCTAGGGCGTACCTAACAAAGCAAGTATTCGCCAAGTTATATTACAAGGGTGTCCAACAAGCACAATGGACAAAGATAATGATCGTTGCCCCATTCCTATATCTCTAAATCCTTCATTCGGATATCATCGAGAGGTCCTTGGAATGAGCGCAATAAGATAAATCAAAAGAAAAGATCAAGTACACAAACAAGCCAATGTTCTTCATACCTCTAGCCAAAGGGATGTGTTTTGATAGGATAAGGATCCAAGGTGATATCCAAATGATGCCCATTGTCGGAACGATATATCCTAGGACATGCATTGTACAGGATGATGATGGGTTTGATAAGTTGATTGATAGGTTGTTGATATGAGGTCGATGAAATGTTTGTGACTGATCAAGAGTTTGATTTTGTTTTAATGGTTCGTTGTTTCGATTTTTGATTTCCGATTGAAGCTTGATTTTGTTGCCTGCTATGATTGTTTCTATTTGTGTTGCCAAAGGATGAAGGTGATGATCAGTTTATTATGGATGATTGATTATTATGTGCAAGCGAGATGAGGCAGATGGATTTTTTCAAATATTTGGATGTTTTGATTTTGAAATGTTTTGAGGCTGTTTTTGGGTTTTTTTGGATTTTGTGATGTTTTTGATTTTTCAGTTTTCCAATGTTTTTGGATTTTGATGTTTTTCGAATGTTTTTGGATTTTGATGTCTCGGGGGCTGATCGAAGATGAGCCTTGCCTACGTTTAAGCTCAGAGACGACGTAGTTCGGATTCCAATGTTTTTGATGTTTTCTGCTTTTTGAGTGTTTTTTGAATTTTTGATATGATTTGGATGTTTTTGGATTTTTCGCATGATTTTGACGATTTTGATATGGATGTGATATCAGTGCTCTGTTTGAGGATTTTGCTAAAAACCAAGCTAAAGTTGATTGATTGGATCGATGGTTGGATGATGATGGTAACATTGTTAAGGATACACAACAATGCAATGATAGTGTTATGCAACACAAGGATTTGATGGGATTGATGATGATAACATTGTTGAGGATACACAACAATGCAAGGACTGGATTGATCAGGATTGATAATGATAACATTGTCAAGGATACACAACAATGCAAGGATAGTGTTAAGCAACACAAGGATTGGGATGTTGATGGGATTGATGATGATAACATTGTTGAGGATGCACAACAATGCAAGGATAGTGTTAAGCAACACAATGATTGGGAAAGATATCCCAAGATGATGATGAGTTGATTAGATTTGATTGATCAAGATTGATGATGATAATCATTGTTGAGGATGCACAACAATGAAAGGATAGTGTTAAGAAACACAAGGATATCCTGATGATTTCTTGATTGGATTTTGATTGATCATGTTTGATGAAGCTTAGTTTCGAACAAAAGATGTTTGGATGATTTGATGTGACGTTTGACATGCAACTTAGATGTGACTGATATCGATTGTTTTGATTGATGTTCGATGAAAGATGAAATTTGATAAGTACATGTTTTCATCAAAAATATGCCATGGGCTAATGATTTGGATTTTTGCTCACAAGTGGTTTGACTAATTTTATTTCATGTTTTCCAATGTTTGGATCGCCACATAAGTTGGAGGACATAGACCAAGATTTATTCTTGAAGCAAGATGTATATATCTGCCCCCAATGTCTAGCAATGTATGGAATGCGATGGATGGATGCTCGGATAAGTGTATGGATGGATGGATATGGTAAGCATGCAAAGTATGCCAAGGATTTATCTTGCAATAAGATAAGGTGCTCGAATAATGAATGCGCATTTGGATAATGCTTCATGGCTCAGATAATGCTGCATAGGATAGGATTTAATGAAAACAACCCATGTCAAGATGTTCACCGTAAGCAAGCATAAGGTGTGCCCCAAAATTTCATCAAGATCAAGATAACTAAGATGACGGATGCAGATAGATTGGATAAATGGTTCATGGATGGATGGATTTATTATGGATAAAATGGATGGAATGCTCAATTTATTACGGATGGGATGAGATGCTTTCATCCGAACTGGCGCACGTAGATGCTCGATTCTACACATGACGCCTGTTTGCCAGGTTTTCGTCATGGTCTTGCCCAAAGCGCCACCATAGTGGTTTTCACTAGAGGACGATTTTTTTCTTTACTATTTTCAATCCTTTTTCTGATTTTTTTGGATTTTCATATTTTTTGATTTTTTTGTATTTTTCTGAAAGATTCACGCTGAACCATCTGGTGGTGTTGACGTAGATGCCTCTGTCATAATGTGCCATTGATATCCTGCCTGAAGGAGCTGCTTTGCTAAGATACGTGCACTTGAATACAATTTCTGGGATTCTTGATATGCTTCGTCGATACCAGGGTTGACTTTGTCTTTGTGCGCACATCGCGATAGATTGCCTTCTGAATCCTTATGATGAAGGGTCGTTGCCAATACACGGTCAATGTAAGAACTGGATATTATGTGTGGAGGCGTGGATGGAGTGCATTTAGGGATAAGAGATGGATTGGTTGACAGTTTGGAACCTTTGACTCTCCAAACTTGGGAAGATGAGCAATGATGGGTGGATACGGAAGTGTGCATGGAATTAGGACCAACTGCTTGATACACTTTGTATGTTGCTTGAAAAGCCTGCTTTTGATTTTGCGGACATCTTTGATGGATACCTTTCCCTTTTTTATTTTGCCCCATAGTTTCTTTGACTGATGGAGTTTGATAGGGATAATCTTTCTTTGTATTCTTCGGTATCCATATGTATTTGATTTGTCCATTATGCTTATCGGCTTCTTTTTCTTTGATAACATTCTTCGTACTTTGATTCAAATCTTTCTTTTGACATTGGTCCCAATTCATGGATGGGGTGATGGGTGGATGAAGATTCGTGATGTGGTTGGTTGTAGTATTGACACTAGCTTCATCATAAGGACTCTTCGTGCTCCCTATGTTGATGTTTGCTTGAGACAAAGTTGCCCCCAGTATGGTAGAAGTACCGTCATGCTTTGATTTCTCCTGTTCCAAGAGCTCTTGTTCAATAAGTGTTCTCTGATAGATGACCACCGTAGGTGACGTTCTTTCAATTGGATGCTCTGCTGACTCTGAAATATCTTGTTCTACCTGTTTTGCTTCCTTGAGTGGATAATGTTCGATATATTTATTCATGATGTCCTCAATTTGACTTTGGGACATATTTGATCTTGATGTTGACCACTCTGTTTGATTATAGAAATTAGTAATCTGCTCTTTTTGTGTAGCAAGATCTTGTTCTAGATGAAGATCATCTACGTGTCCATCCATAGAAAGCATCTCATAGGTAGATGGAGGAGTATGTGTTACATGGATATGATCATCTTGCATGGATAAGAGAGTGTCCATTAGATGATTGTAGTATCTTGAAGATACAAATTCTTGATCTTGACTAATTTCGGAGTTGCTTTCGACATGCTTTAGATCAAGTTCTTGACATGGGGCAGCTTCAAAGGATGGATTTCTTACAAAGGACTTTTGGATGTCAACATTAGGCATGGTCAAGTTCAAGGTTCCTTCAGCATCTGTAACCATGAGGTCAAAGGGGATCAACATGTTTTGAAAAGGATCATTGCTAGACCTTAGTGAAAGATTTTGATCATGCTTTGGAATAAATTCTTGAGATATGTCCTCTAGCTCATAAGGCAATGTAGAGACATTTTCAACATCGTCACAGGTGAACTGCTTGTGCATTATGTCAATTGGATCAAATAATCCTAACACTCCTTGAAAGAGATCACTAAAAAGTGGCTCTTGATGTATGGTGAGTTGATCATCGGATTGTGTAGATACATCCTCAATGTGCTCCTCGATGGAGAGGTTTTGATCATTGTTTTCGACAATTGCGGTGGAGAGCTTGTGAATGTCTTCGACCATAGAGTCAAGTGATGTTGATATTTCTTGAATTGGCTCATTGTCGAGTTTTGTTGGTGGATTTTGATCGAGATTCAAAAGTGACTCTCGACATATGTCGATTTGATCATTGGATGAAGTAAACGTGTGCTTAGTGATGGATTGATCTTGGTCCTTGTTTTCAATAGTTGTCATCTTTTGTGTTTGTGCTCGTGTTGGTTGGGTAGCTTGAGAGGCTTGGGAAACTTGAAAGGATTGTTGCACTTGTTGAGCTTGTGTTGCTTGTTGTTGTTTAGCGATGTTTGAAGCTTGATTTTCACCACAGTAGAAGCTTGAAGCGTCGTGTGCTGGCTGCAGGTATTTGATATTATTTAGGTAATTGTTGGTATACTTTGAATAAACATTGTAATTATACCAAGCTTAATCCCTTGATAATTGAGTGAGTGGAGTGGGATTCAGAATTATGTTGGATGTAGTGACAAGTGTTTGAGATATGCTCAGAGTGATCATAGTAGTGAGGGTTTGACATGTGATGGGTGTGAGAGTGGTGGTTGGAATGATTGAAGGGATGGTGATGGTTGGAATGACTGAGGTGATAGGTCCTTGGGAGATCGTGTTTTGATTTTTCAGGATCAATGTTGTTGTTTGATTAGATACCATCTCTTGGTGTGATTTTGATGGTATATTCAAAGGATTTATTAAGTGATGGTTTTGATTGATGGGTGGATTGATTTGGATATGACATTGATTGGTGTTAGGTAAAGGGGGAAGCCCTAAACCAAGGAATGATGTGGGTAATGGTGGTGGAGATTTCCCTTGGCGCAATGCCTCAACTATTTTGGAAAGTTCTGCAATTTGATCTCGCCAAATTTGTTCTTGATTTTGATTTTGACTCACTTGAGATAGTTGATTTGGCTTGTGTTCAAGTAGTTTTGGCATGCATGCTTGCGATTTTTGAATAGGATTATGGGAAAATTGACTTTGGATAATGTTCTGATTTGGCATGATAGGATGAACAATGTTGGTATTGGGAATCATTTTTCCAAAGGTTTCCGAGTTAGGATTCATGTTTCGAAAAAATGCATTTGGTACATCCACATTTGGTTTGTAGGGATTTGGTGGAATGACGTTGCTTGTTTGAAGACTCATGTATTGATTGTTTGGAGGATAGACTTGTAAGCTTGGACTTTGATTTAAATCTATCATGGGGAGATGTGTTCCAAACTTTGACTTGGGCATACTCACACTTATTGTATCATTGACATTTGTTGAAGGTAATGATCCCATGTATGGACTTTGATAATTGATAGGCATTGCAAGGCTTTGAAGATTCAACTGATTTAGATTACTCAAGATGTATGGATCAAGTGTATATTCCATGTTCTTCTTGTGTTTTGACTTTGATTACTCAAGATGTATGGATCAAGTGTATATTCCATATTCTCCTTGTGTTTTGACCTTGTTATGAAAGTGACCTCTAAGATTCTTAGGACCAATGATGAGATGGAGGATGAAATGTGTAAATGATGAGTGATGAACGTTTAGGAACTTTGAATCAATGCTAGACTTAGGGATTTTGATTTTGATTGTTTGATGTGGATGATGAACTTGTAAACCCTAGGATGTTGGATGTTATCTTTAGGATGAACTTGTTCAAAAGGTTTGATAATTTAACTAAGTGTGCGTGGAAGGATTCATCCAAACACACCTAACTAAACAAATGATTTTGATTTGATTTGGAAATGTACCCAAGTCTAGGTAATGACGTTTTCAAAGCTCTAAAGTTGTTTGTGGGATGATGTTGATAAATGTTTGAGGTGAATGAAGTGTTGGATTTTGATCCTAAGAGACTTAGAGAGACTTTGTTTACTAGGCCAAGGTATTGAAGAACACACTTTTCTCTAAGAGCAATCAAAAGACCAATATGACCAAGAGATATCAAGCACATGTGTGGGGTCCAATTTGTTATCTTTGCTTAGTGTATTCCTTTTACCACAAACACACTCTTTGATTAAAGTTTCAAACTAAGATGTCCAATGTCTTAATTTCTTTAAACCCCACAAGATATTTTATGTGGAAATTCAATGAACTTAAGGCAAGGGTTTTCCTATTGTTTACTCAAGAAGACAAATAGAGTGTATAATCCAATGTGCTTAGGAACCTTCTACTTAATGTGAACTGCCAGGAAAGCAAAAGAGCATGGATTGAGTCAATGATATTTGTCTTCAAAAGGGTTTGAAATTTGCATGATCATGTTGAATGTTTGTTTGCAAAATATTTTTGAATACACACTGTGTTTTCAAACAAAGGATAATTACAAGCCCTATGGATGTGATAGACAATGTTTGTTGAGTCCCCACTTGGACAAGTCCAGCTACGCCTACTTTTAGCGGATGGTTAGATGCTTGACCCCACTGGCTCCCCTCCACGGCACTCACTTATACGGGGCAGCCAAGCATCAACACCCATGAAACTCCCATGGCATGCCTTCCATCTCTACTAAAAGCCGTAAAATTGTGGGGCGGCTTCAGAACGACCGTTCTTGCACCAACAAACAGATTTAAGGATTTTGGCAAATTCTAACACATAGGTTCTAGTAAGGACTTTCTCCGCTCAGAGGGAGTTGACTAACGTGGCAAGAGTCCCCTTCGATCCATCTTGCTCCGAGCTAACCGCTGATTATATTTAACCAAAACCTCATTTATATCCCGCCGGAAATACTCTTGGCTTTAGAGTGTTACCGTTGAGTCAGCTAGTGAGTACTTTTCCCTTACAAGCAGCCCTCTTAAGATAAACAAAGCGGCAAAGACAATAATCCAGAATCCCCGATCGATCTTTGATGGCACAAAGAATCCAGAATGTACGAAAATGCCCTTTCACTCACACCGCGACAAAATGTTCAATTTTAAAGCCCAAATGAAGTGTTTTAAAGTTAATAAAATGTATTTGAGGTTTCTCTTGCACCCTAGATCGCATTGCCGCTAAGGGAGAGGATATGACTAAAAGACAATCACACAAATCCCATACTTGTCTTGTTTTATACCTTTCAAAGCAATTGTGAGTTCGTTTTAAGCACCAAAATGAAGTGTGAATATTGCTTGTTCAATTTTAGTCCCAAAAAACAATGTCTAGTCAATTTGTATGTTCAATTTTAATCCCATATTGAAAGAAAACAATGATGCAGTTGGCTTAAAATAGAAAATTAAGGTAGTAAATGGATGCTCCAAGCATTTAAAAATGCTTTGTCAAATTTTAATTCTCAATGTCCACAAAAAATTCTCCAAGGATTGTCTCCTTCGCTTCAAATTTGCAAGTTCCATGTGCAA
>VDFB02342534.1:0-21134 GCA_007258455.2 Sequoia sempervirens
ACAATTAAAGGAAACTACTCTCCTAACATCTCTACATAGAAACAGTAAAGACAACACTTAAATTATGAATTTAAAAAGGCATTGTAGCTGTCTAGAGTACCAAATATCGTTCTCATGGAGCTGTAAAAACTGAAGTTTGATGGCCTCCAAATGCTGTACAACTTCCTTTGCACCATCTTTCAGCTGAAATGTAGATGTTCATTAATGTTTTTTAAACAAGGATTCTAAAGCTTTACTCTGATATTATATTTTTACAGTTACCGAAGAGTTTAATGGGTATGAAAATAACCACGTTCTTTGTTGTGGTGTTACTTCTGCTTATGGTCCATGTCTACGCTCGATATATCATCCCCACAGTAGCAATATGCTTACAAGTACAGACCATTTATGTGTCTGGTTTGCATCGGAGCTATAGTGGCACTAGTGAAGACAAAAGATATTGCCCACAACTCTGCAAGAAGGTTGTTTTCTCAGACACAAGTGGCCATACGGGCGGCTCGCTCATATGTTGACGGGCTTACTTTAGACTCAGCATACGGAAAGCCACTAAAACCATATTCGTTTTTCTCTGCTAATAAATAGTCACGAATTACGTGCCAGACAAATAGAGCCAGTTGTTTTCAACAATTCCTTGCTCTCTGTGATTTCATTCAGTCATTCGCTTGATTTTACATGATTATTGTTCCTTCCCATTCTACAGATTGTATAAATTTTACTTTACATCATCAATGGAGAATACAATGCACCCAGCTGTTGAAATGGACTTATTCTTCAAATCAATATAATTTCATGTCAGATATAGATTTGATTGATCACCTACCTCCCATGTGTAAAGTTAAAGCTAGTAGTAAGTTTTTTAAGGAACACATTTTCTTAGTGAATTCCTATAAACATTGGTATGAAGTCAAAAACATCAATTTTGAGTTGTGCAAATATTTCTAGAAACAATTTGTAGATAGATAGTTTTGTTTCGTGCATTAATAGAATTCTTCCTAACATAAATTTCTCAATATATAGATTAATATCAAATAATAAAATTTAAATGTAATTATGTTCTCTAAAATACAATTACATAGTATAACTAGCAGTAAGTCATGCAAACACATGTTTAGTTGGCTCAAGACAAGAAAATAATAGATGGTAGCAACCAAAATATGAATTTGAAATTTGAGAAAACAAGGGTCAAATATGTTGTTGTAAGGTTGATCTTGTGTCCACATGAATGACTTGCAACATGAGAATAATAAAATTAAATGCAGAATGTAATGCATAGGGATAGGTATATTCATAAAAACAATAAATACATAATTTCAATGAATATGTACAAATATGTGCCTATGTGGATAAGGTGGAGGATAGGTGCACAGGAGTGTGCGTAAATAGATGGGTAGAAGCATAGGAAGTGAACCTAAATCTGCACAAGATAATTCCATTTTTCAATATGTAAATGTAATAATCCATTCTCTCAAAATAGACACAAAAGTAAATGAGAAATAACATGGATATGAAAAATTCTCCATTAAAATTAATATATATCTTAAATATTTCAATCTAAAAATATTGAAATCAATCTAATATAATAAAATATAATAGTTTTATAATTATAAATTTCTTGATTCATGGGGTGGCTAGGGTTAATTCATTACTAAACCCAAGATTAGGGATAAAATGGATCCTCCCCTCCTTAAGGCTAGTATGAGTTTAACTTGGTGGGGCTCCTAGAGGTATTCCTTGGTTCATAGGAGTAGGATGTATAATTTGAGATCATGATAAAAAAATTATAGGGGTAGTAGAGAAAAAACTTAAGATACAAACTAAGAATGAGGTGGAAGCCCAAGCCATTCTCCTTGGACTTCAAACATGGAAAATATTCAATATAACATAATCATTGAGGGAGAATTTTTTATTATAATCAATGTAATCTAGGTAAAATTATGATTCCGTTAGAAAATCAGTAATATTCTTTATCAACATGTTGGCCCCTAATAAAATATTTATTAGCTTATACATGTAGTCATGTCTATAGAGGAGAAAATCTTGGTGAAGATTGCTTAGCAAATGTGGAAATCAAAATGAATGAGGATTGTATAATCAACAACATTTCACACAAATAGAGGTAGTTAATGATAGATATATCATTTAAGTTCATATTTTATCATAATTCATAATTTATTTGAGGTGATATTATGTTAAACTCATTTCAAACCAGATAGTACATTAATAGGGGTAATAAAAGTACACAATTTATCATGGATACAATCATTAAGAAAATACCATCAATGTCTTTAATATGCCTCATAGACTCCCACTACTTAGACACTAGATATATTAGCTACAAATACTTTAAAGAGATTGATGATAGGAAAATAAATATCATGTTCTTTTGTTAGATTGAAATTTTGGTTGAGAAATATATTTACAACTAGGGAAATAATCATTCTACATGTGGTTAACAAAAGAAAATATGGGTATGGCATTGGTTTGTGAGCTATGGTGGTAATTTGATTTATGTTGTACATGTTGCATGATTTTTCATACCAATGCATGATTGTTGAGCTACTACATGACTTTCCAAAGTATCTATTGATGGTTTTTCCCTACCCTTAGCATTTTGTTGTAGTGTTTTTTCTTGGTTTCTAGTGATTCATAGTATTCTTTTCTCAATGCTTTTCCCAATGTTTTTTGTTGTAACAGTATTGTTTGTTTAATGGAGGGATAAGGGGGTGAGATCCAGGGGGTCTCTTAACATTTTCTTTTACAGATGTTGTTCGTAGGGATAGGGATACAACTTTTGGTCATCAAGATGTTTTTTCTTTCCTCATGTAGGAGACACATGGTTTTCAATCAGATAAGCCTATTTAAAATCCTCAATGATCTAATGGTTGTGTTTTAAAGAGTGATGCTCATCTAGTGGTGGTCCTTAATCCTATAGTCTTAGCTGAGGATATTTTGTATTATTCTATGCATGTGTTGATATCCAAATTCATAGGTATAAGAGAATCATTATCTTTCCTTGAGAGATGAGCTCATAAAATTTTGCAATGACAAGGAGATATGGAGGTGATTTTTGTGAAAAATAGATTTTTCATTATGATTTTCTTGTGCTTAGTGGATCAAAATTTGGCTTTTAAAGGAGGTTCATATTTTGATAACCAAGTTAGTTTTCTCATCAAACTATGGAATGTTGGATTTGATCCAAATTTTGAGCTTCCATTTGAGATTCTTATTTAGGTCTGACTCCTTCGATATGTTGGAACACAAGTATCTACTAAGAGGGGGCATGACTCAATAGATTAATTTGCAATGTCAAAAAAAGTATCCCTTTTCGCACATAATTTGAGAATAATTAATATTAAAATGAGCTTAATTTTGCCTTGATTTAGTATTGTAATGTGTTAAATTACACATTCACATTAGGTTTAGGGCCCTTTTGAACTAAATAGACTTAATGGTTCCATATTTAGGGTGTTGTAAAGTGTATATTTACACTTTCACACTAATATAGGGCTTTATTAATTAATTAAGGTTAATTGGCCCCTTTAATTCAAATCCAAGCCTAATCAATTCCAAATTTCAAGGGATAAAGCCTGCCATTCCTAAATGATATTACATAACACTTAATTTTATAAGGTGTGTGTCATAGGTTAGTGAGCTAGGACCCATTCAACACCTAGCGAATGGGTCCTCACTTGGTCGTAGGACCCTATTTTGAGATAAACTTTAACATCCCCCAAAGTGTGTCCTAGTTAAGAATGCTTGGACCCATTAACCACATGACGAATGGGTCCTCACTTAACCCTAAGACCCCCCATTGGGATATGTTTTTCGTGGTATTTTAATGATTTAAAATTTTAGATATAATGTCAACTTGTATTATTTGAATTTAAAGAATTAAGAATAAGTAAAGTATAAATACACAACCATTTCACTTAGTCTCACCTATCTAAGATTTCCTTAAAGTTAAGAGCATTCACAAGAGCATTATAGAGTATTCAATAGAATTCAAGAAGGCATTCGAGGATAGATTTATTGAAGTTTATTGTAGCAATCGAGATATCAATCATCATGTCAAAGCCATGCATGGTGTTGAGCTAATGTGATCTGATGTACAATGTTGGTGATCAATTTCAAGTGTTCAGAGCCATTATCTTATGCCAAGTTCATGATCAAGATCTACACTCATTGAGCTCATTTCATGCTAGGTTTCAAATTTTCAATCCAAGGTTTCAACAAGATTTGGTGAGTCGTTACATGTTTTCATTCATTCATAATTCCCTTATGCATTGTTTCATTTCAAGGTTTATTTACCAAAATGGGGTTTCACCAAGGAAAACATATATTCCCTAACCAAAAAAAAAAATCTTCTCCTTTGATGTGTGATTGTAGCTTTTAGGCTGAGGATCAATAAGAGAGCCAAATTGCAAAAAGTTTCAAAAGTTATCAAAGTTTCTAAGAAAGTTGTAAGATGACAAGAATTGAGCTATGAGATTTATTTCCAATTTTTTGATAGTATGTGACTAGGATCTAGGAGTGTAGAGATTGAAGAAAATAACCCATAAATTGATTTTCTAGAGCCCTAGCTAGGACCCATTCACCATTGGGAAAATGAGTCCTTAGTGAGGCTTGGAAAATAACTTTTTGCAATAGGTACACATCATTTCACCCTCTTAAACCTACCTTTTGATTGCTATATTGTTTACATTTGATTTATTATTCTCATTTGCATAGTATAACCCTCATAATTGAGTGAAACATAAGTAAAATTAGGTTGATCATTTTGATCTCTTATGGTGAATCTCTTTTTCTATGTTTAATTTTGGTGACCTGACCTTGTACAACAAAATTTTGAAAAATGGAATCCATTGAAGCCCTATATCTAGGATTTGTATTATTTTCTATTACATTGCATTAGATTACATTTCATCTAGGGTTTTCAATATTGCATTAGGTTGTATTGCATATAGGGATTTAAATTTACATGTTTGCATTGTTTAAATCTAAAAATTTCCAAAATTTGCATGTTAGTGTACTTTTCATCCTTCATATTCAAAAAAAGGATCAAAAATTCATTTTAAAAAGTGCCATATAGTTCATCTTTTGTCCTTCATTGCACTTTCATTTCAACATCAAATTCTAGGAAATTTTGCTACAAAAGTTATAGTTTGAAACTGAAACAAGAAAAACATCCAATCACTTTGAAATTTCACTTTTCAAATTTAAAAAATCCTATACTAGGAACCATTCATCATAGGATGAATGAGTCCCTGTTGGGGATACAAAGGTAGCAAATTTTCACAGTTCCAATATTAGATTTAAAGTTTCCTAAAAAAACATACCAGGATCCATTCACCACTAGGCGAATGAGTCCTTGAAGGCCTACAAAAACTAACTTTTTTGAGATTTCTAGTGATTTTTTGTACTTCCTAGGATTGTTGGTACCCTATAGTATTAGTGTAGAAAGCTTTAGGAACATATATTTTAAGCATCTAGGTCATATCATCCATTTAGTGGTCATTTTTAAAATCATTCCAAAACTCATTTTAGTAGTGAAAATCTTCAAATCTGTAGGACATTTGTTTACATCTTTGAAGCATTGCATAATTTAGATAGCTTACTTTGTCATGTTAGCATGTTTCCTTTTAAGAACTATGGTTTTGATATTGTTAAGAATGGATTGCATAAATACATCCCCTCTTATGAGTTCAATGTAGAGCATAGAGATGAGGTCATTAAGAAATGTGTTAGCCATCCTTCCACTATCTTTCCTAGTTATGACAAAATGTTAGAGAAAGATAATCAAAACATTGACACAATCCTTAATATCACCTTACCCCATCTCAAACCCTACTAGCTCTCCCATTTGTGAGGATGATATGATACGAGAACATACAAGCATAGAAAATCATGACAATCATAATTGTTATTCTCCTGAAACCTCTCCTAGTAGTGAAAAAGGTATGTTGGTGAAATAAAATACAATCATTGAGAATCATGAAATTCTTGTTTGTCTCTCTCATCCTCCCCCTTTGGAAGATATTATGATAGAAGAACATGAGATCATTCACACTACTTTACCTAGTCCCCATTCACCTCCCAACACCTATCCTACTTGTAAGAATTCTTTAGAGAAAGAGGAAAATTATCACATTTGTGAAGAGGATATGTTGAAATTTAGAGATCAAATGATTGAGAGTTATGACATTATTTCTCTCTTTCCTAATGTTCTTAACATTTAGAAATATCTATTTGAGCAAAAGGATCCAATCATTGGTAAGCATAAAAATCATAGTTATTCTTCTCTTGATGCCTCCCTTTTTGTGATGAAGTTACCATGGAATGTGATGAACCTCTTGTTTACTCCTCTCTCAAAAGCTCTTCTACTAGGGTAGGTTTTATGGCACAAGAGAATGAGACCTTGGATAAAAAGGATGAAATCATGAAAAATCATAACAATCAAATTTTTCCTTCCCCTAATATCTATACTATTTGTGAAGAAGATATTTTGATGTTAGAAGATCCAATCGATGGCAGTCTTGATAATCCCATTTGTCTCTCTTTCCCTAGGGAAAGCATTATTGAACAAGAGAATTCCATCATTGATAAGAAAGAAAATACAACCATTTATAACTCCCTTACTTATGATGAAGTCATTTTAGAAGAACCAACCTTTGAATGTCATGAACATCTAGCTTGTAGTTCTCCTAAAAACTCTCCTACTAGGGAAAATATCATGGTGTAAGAAAATGATAGAATTGATGCGTCTCTTTCAAATAATAGTAATGAGTCTTCCTTAGATGAATATGATTAAGTGACATTAGACTCCGCTACACTAAGAGATCATGAAAATAAGGATAATCCTTTTGAGGTTATGTAGAGTATATATCACTTGAAGTGGTCTCCTAAGCCACTTATTACAATCTATCCACCCCTAGAACAAAAATAAATTCAAAAATAAATAGATACTTATCCTAGAACCACCTAAAATCCAACATGATAATGGTAATGTTTCACAACAACTGAGTTACAATACCATTACTCATACATATAACATTAGGACCAATCTAAAACCAAGAAAAATAACTCAAACATCCCTACTATTGCCTCAACCTATCTTGCTTGGTGCTCCTCATTTTCCTTTACAAAGTGGAAAGGAGTATGATCTTGTTGGACAAGTTAAGAATACTCCCACTCAGATATACTTATGGGACCTTATTCAAGCCTCACTTAGTTATCATAACATGATTCAAATTTATTTACATCAAGTTCTTGCCCCTCCTAATGTGCAATCAAATGATGTGGCAGCCCAAATTCAAGCTACAACTTTGACCAACTTAGACATTACTTTGCATCAGGATGAGTTACCTTCATTAGAAAAGAAAAAAACAAAATGAAACTTTCATGATAATATCTTATGTTAATCGAGTCAAGATAAAGAGAACTCTTGTTGATAGTGGTTTGACCCTTAATCTCTGTAGTGTGAGACTGATGGAGAAGATTCATATGGATAAGAGTGCCATTTTCCATGATTATTTATCTATTTGTGGGTTTGATAATGTAGGAAAATAATGGCTTGGAGTCATCAAATTACCTATTAATGTTGGAAAGGTGTTGCAAACTAAATGTCATACCTCCTGATCATCATAATTACACCTTAGTTTAAGTTTACTTGATGGGACCACATACGAGGTTCTACCCTGGAATAATTTCCACTTTTGAAGTGGACTTGACATGTCACCTCAAGTCACACCACTCAAAGGACACATCAACCAATCTCTCCACCTTTTGTTGAGTGATAGGTTTTCCTAGTACTCTCATGAAATATGTAAACACTTGTCATAATCTCTTTTGGCTATGTTGACCACTCATCCATGACATAATATAGTAAGAGAAAGCTTGACACTTATGGATGACATGCCTTAGGTCAACTCGCATGTTATTAAAGTATCCTCATAATTATCTTTATCCCAAAAGTATTTCACTTATATTGGGGAAACCTCCTTATTAATGATTGTAATGACAAACAGATTGTACTCCTTTCTGTGTCGAGAATAGTATAAGACAATATTATCACGGCATGGTAATTAAATTTAACTGAGCCTACGTTTTAGGTACCTTTTCATATGTATTAAATACCCTTTAATTAATCATTAATAGGCCCCTAAGACATTTTATTTCAGATCTCGAGGCTTATTTTGACCAAAATCCTGAGAAAATTAACAAAAGCATTAAAAATTATAACAACCCACCCCGAAAAACTAGGGTGAGACTCATAGGCCACTTCTGGTGTATGAGTCCTCCTAGGTGGGACTCATACACTAGGAGTGGCATATGAGTCCCATTTGGGTTGTTTTTAGGGTTTGAGCAAGAAATTCAAGTTTTTTAATTCAAATTTTTGGTTGATGTTGGCTTTTGAGATCTAAATGATGGTATATTAGGTGTAATTCCTATATTAACAAGCTTCTAAAGTCATTTTTCATCTAAGAAAGAATTATAAGAGAGTAATTTCAAGATCTAAGCATCCAAAAGCATTCAAGCATTCTTCACAAGAGCATTCAAGAGCGAGAAATTAGAAAAGTTGAAGATTTGGAGCAGAATTATTGTGTTTTTTCAAGTCTTTAAGCTCACTGTCATCTAATATCTAGCATTTTCAAGGATTGATTATGGTCACTTATGGTGAATCATGATGGATTCTAGGTCAACTATGGAGATACAACTAGCCATCAAGCTAAGCCTAATGACTTGTTTCCTAAATGATTCCATCCTCCATCATCATTCTACATTTAGCCTAAGGAACATGCATACATTATTAGGGCTCATTTGGGTGATTAGAGATCTCTCAATGTTGTTCAGTCATTTCTATGCTTCATTATTGCATCTCATTAAACATGTATCAAGTCAAAACTTTGTTTCCTTATCCACATAAATAAAATTAGTTGTTTCTCCTTGCCATGCACTAGTTGTAGGATCATAGCATACTATTGCATGTTTTGCATCCGTTGCAAGGGGCAACATACCATCATCCATTTTAGGCTCACCTTTTTCCTACACTAAGTGCTAGAGGAAAAGTGTTAGAAAGCCTTATCCCCATATGTCACTGGTCATTGTCTCTTTTGACTAATTGTTAACATTTCATGAACATATAAGATTAAGCCTAGGATGTGGATGACATGATTTAAGATTGACTCGCATGTAACATATTACCTTATTCATGACACAACTTATTGAAAACATATGACTTGGCATAGGGATTATTGAATCAAGCTCTCGTACCCTCTTCTAATTTAAAGCAATTGCTCATAGTAATGGTGTAGCAACCGCTTTAAAGTGGGGGCATACATAGACAACATCTTTTTAAAAATTTCATGGCATTATTTACTTTTTCTTGTGATGTGTCCTCTCCTTGGTGATGTCATTGGGTTTGACGCCTTCCAAGAGTGTATGATCAACTGAAGTTTCCTAATGCAAACAAAGAATCCGATGGATAACAATCTGACAAGGGAATAACACTCAACTGAAGTGGCCTGATGCGAATGAGGCATCCCATGGATAACGATCTAACATCATAAATTGTACTATCTTGGAGACATTAGGCACAATGCTACCCAAGAAGAAGACCTTACATGAACAAAGCAAAATCTCTTTTAGCAAAATTCTTTACATACTCAAAAAAATTTACAAAAAGCATTACATTGTGGTGCCTTATCAAAGTTATCAGGAGCATAAATTTGGTATGGTTTGTATAATGGGAAGCCGACACACTGACATGAATTTCTCATTATATGGTGGGAATTCGACACACTGGCATGAATTTCTCACTAAACCACTTCTTTCAGACATCTCACCCTGCAGACGACCTGATGTTCTATGGCCCCAAAGTGAGTGCATCTTTTCTACCCCATTTTTCTTTCCTTTCATTCTTACCATTACATGATTGTGTATCTTGATGATTTGACTCAGGATCTTGGATCCTAGGGGCTTGACTACCTTCTTGATCCTTTTCATGCCTTTTCGTCTGCCTCTATACACACGAATCTCTCTTGAATGTCTACTTTAGTGTGAGTTTGAAGCAAGTTCATCCTCTCACTAGAGTGGGAGCTAAATATACTATAGAAAAAAGGAAATTTTCTTGATTTGGGAATAATTGATGACAAGTTGGACTTAATGAGGCCTTGTTTCGATGTTGTGAGGTGTTTTTAGCATCCACACTAGGTCTTGGATCCTTTTAAATGCATTTAATGATGTCCTGTAAGGTTGTTGTAAAGTGTTGTAAAATAATTTCACTCTTTTATAGACTTAATAAACCCATTATCCCTTAATTAAACATTATAAAATATATTTAATTGCATCATCACATCAATCTATAAGGCTTGTGAAATAAAATTAATGTTAATCTAGTGTTTTAATGTGTCCTACACATTCACATTAGATATTGCACCTTCCTAGGCTAAGTGGACCTCATTTTAGTGTTGTAAAGTGTATTTAATCACAATTTCACATTGAACTTTATGTCCCAAGGCCTAATTACTCTTGAAATCATCACTAATATTCTCATATTACCCCATATTGTTCATAGCGAGGTAATATCTGATGAAATACACTACAAAGTCATCATATTAGCCTTATTTCCTTACTTCCTAGCATCCTAGCTAGAAAATGGGTCCCTCTAGGACTAATTTTCCATCTGTGGTGAATGAGTCCCTGCCAAGTGGGACCAATTCACCCAAGGTGGTGAATGAGTCCCATTTGGGCCATTTTTTACTTTTGAGCAAAAAAAATCAAATTTAAGTTTTGTTTTTCTTCATGTTGACCTTGGGGATCCAATTTATGGGCTAATTAGGGGAATTGCCTATAAAATTAAGTCTTTAAAAAATAATTCATAATATCATAACTCATTCACACATCTCTTATAATTCATTCATCATTTATCTTCTCCCTCGAGTCAAGCAAGCTAGGGTTTGAACATTTCAAGTTATTAGGATAACATATTTCAGACATTCAAGGGTAGATTCTTCATGTTTTGCTACAAAAATACAAGATAAATCATCATGGAAAGGTAATAATTCCATTATTTCATGCTTCATTACATTCTTTTCTCATTTTGGTTTAATTACCTAAAAGGGGTTTGACCAAGGAAAATCCCCATGCCCTAACATTCAACATGTCTCTCTCTTCTTGTGTGTTTGCAGATTTAGGTACTTTGAAGACTTGGAAATCATTGAAGATCAAGTTTTAAAGTTTTTGAAGGAACCTTCCTATTGACCAAGGAAAAATATAAACAAAAAGTCACTTTCAGGTTCAGAAATCAAGCTTTCGGAAGCAAACACTTGTCAGGAGCCAAAGTTCAGACCGAAGACTACAATTTCCACTTTTGGATTTTCAAAAATTCAAAAGTGGAATAATTCTCCATGGATGGTGAATGAGTCCCACTACTAGGCATGAAACAATTTTCCTGCAGTTTTGGATACCCTTTTGTTTGAAACAGGGTCCGGTGCAATTTTCTAGAACTAGGATTAATTCACCTAGACTGGCGAATGAGTCCCACCAAGCCTAAACATTAGGATCAGAAGCATTATAGAAGCCATTTCTAGTCTCCATCAATATATTAGGTGCACACTTCCAGTTTTATCCATTTTTGTTACAATTTACATTAATTTCTAGGTGTTTTCTACATATCACACTGTGTTTTCAAACATTGCATATTTTATTAGTTTTGCTTTCTTATTGAATCAATTTCATCAATTAGCTTCATTTATATCATTTCATTTAGTCTTAATTACATCATACATCCCCTATTTTGAGTGAACCACCTCAATTTTTGGGTTGTATCTCTCTCATGTTAGGTGAAAAACCCTAAGAGTGCAAGAGAAGTACATAAAACACCTAAAATTTATGGTTCACCTAGTTTGGGACTTATACACCCATACTGATGTATGAGTCCAATGTGCCCATGTTCAAGTATTTGTAGTCTTTCAGAGCTCATTCCAAGCATATTTAAATTTCTAGGTTCACACCTATGATCTCTCAACTTTCTATTCTATTTTACATGCTTTTCTAGATCATTTAGTAAAGTTTTGCATTGCATTAGGTTTTAGCATTAGGTCTTGCATTTCATTAGTTTTTACAAGACCTAGCTTGGTGGTGAACTTGTCACTTTTTTCTAATCAAACCCTAGGACAACCCTATTGTAAGATCACTTTCTCCTTTGCATACCTTAGTTTGAGATCTCTAGGGTTTTCCTTGAATGATTTTGGGAGAAAAGTGTTGTTCTATGTCCTAAACCATAAAGCAACCATTTTTATATTAATCATTTTTGTGAACCTAGCTTTTAGAACACATCATTTCTGATTTGAAGTGCATCATAGTCCTATATCTTGCTTGCATTAAATTTTCATTAGGGTTTGCACTAGTTAATTTGAATCTAGGGTTTCTAAATCTCGCATTAGTGAAAGTGAATATAGGCTGCTTTTTTGCATCTTACATAATTGAATATCATCTAAAATATGCATTTTCATTTAGTCTATAGATCATACAAACTAAAAAGAATAGAAAACAATTAAAAATTTCTAAAACTTAAGAAAAAACCCTCACTAGATCGCATACACCCCTCTGGGTAATTCAGTCCTAGTGCAAATTTAAAATTGAATTTTATAGCATTAAATTATTTGTTTTTGGGCTTTTGTTTGCTATTGATAGCTTTATGCTTCATTTGGTATATTTTCTATTACATTGATTTGAGTAAATTTAGATTAATTTGGATTCATTGCAATTGTGGATAGAATTAGATTATTGATTCCTTTTCCAATTAGATTAGATTACATTTGGAAATCATTAGAAAATGAAACCAAAAACACCTATAAACTGATGAACCACTTGGAGAAAGCATAGTCATTTGAATATGTCAAATCTCTTTTTCCAAGTTAACCTAACCCTCAAGCCTTTTAGTAGTGATGAATTTGACTTGTTAGATGAAGCCATTGAGGATTTCATCTCACAAAGTTCATCCACCAAGGCTTGTTATGAGAAACCAAAACCAAGAGATGTTAATGTGATTCAACCTCAACTTGTTCTTTACCCACCCTCACAAAAATCTCAAAATCAAAACAAACCTATTTTCACACTTGAACCACCTAAGAAAAATTTCTTGCAGTAATCAAATTATAATAGCATTTCCCATACATATGTGGCAACGAAAAAAGTATCAATTTTTCTTTTCCTTGCTTTTTTGGTCCCTCGTTGTGAACTAGGCTTAATGGTGCCTTCATTTAGTGTTGTAATGTGTTTGACACATTCACATTAGGTCTTGGGCCCTTGTGAACTAATGGATATAAATTGTACCTTGCCTAAGTGTTGTGAAGTGTTGTGACACACTTTCACAATTTTCTAAGGTTCTATTGATTAATTACACTTAATAAACCTCTTTTGCCTTAACTAAAGTGTTGTAAACTTATGTAACACACTTTCACACTTTTCTAGGGTTTTCATTAATAATTGGGATTTATTATGCTTTAATTATCCTTAAATTACATAGAAAAGACTTAATTAATGCATATTTTCAAGGATAATCTTGACATTAATCATCACCCAATCATAACTCAAGTTTTTTAGGCTTGTGTGGCCCAAATTTAGTGATTTGGGACTCATTTTCCACCTTGGGAAAATGATTCCAACCCATATTTTTGGGTCCCGAACCTAATTTCACACCTTCCTAAACATTTTTGAATTTTTGTCCCATACATTATGCCTAATGGGACTCATTCACCACCTTGGGCGAATGAGTCCTGTTTAGCTCAAAATTAAAATCAATTCAAAGTCTTGGTAGAATTTTATCCTCCTGGATCTAATTTCATCTTGTAGTGTTGTAATTTTTGAAATTCTTGCATAATTAAGTATAAGTACAAGTTTCTTTGACTCATTTTAATGTAAGCATTTGAGAGATCACGCCAAACATTCAATTGTTCATCCTTATAGAAATTTTTTGTTCACAAGAGCATTCAAGAGTCTTCAAGAGCATATAATAAAGCATTTTAGAGAAACATTCAAGCATCAAGAATCATGTCAAAGATTCCATGCATCATGTTTGTTATTGTGCTAACAATTCTGATATAAGGTTTTGTGATTCAAGCAAATTTTTCATTCTAGATCAACATCATTCAAGCAAGAATCAAGATCTACATCCATTGCAACCATCTCAAGCATATTTTTAGCACTTTATTGCAAGGGTTTCGTGAGTTTCAATATTGTTATTTTTTCATTCATCATTTTCCATTCCTATTTTATTTCATTTAAAGGATTGATTTCCAGAACGAGGTTTGACCAAGGAAAACCCCTTTCTACTAAACCCTCAACATTTTCCCCTCTCCTTTGAGTGTGATTTGTAGGTCTAGGTTGAAAATTTTCTAAGGAGCAAGATTGGAGAAATTTTTTCAAAGAGGTCAAAAGTTGTCAAAGTTATCATCAAGCATTCAAGATACTTGGAGATCACCTATAAGTTGCAAATCTCAGTTTCAGATCTGGAAATCAATCAGGAAGGACAAAGTAGACTCAGAAGAACAGATTCAGGTTTTGAATTCCCAAAAAGGTGGAAGTGGAATAATTCAGCACTTAAGTGGCGAATGAGTCCCACTGTAGGTGTTTGACAGATATCTTTGCAGATTCATATACCCTTTTTTTTGAAACTTTTTCCTGTGCAAAAAACCAGAACTAGGATTGATTCACCCAAAATGGCGAATGAGTCCAACTAGGTCAAAAAGTTTAGCATTTCTAGTATTTTAGGACCCCTTTCAGTCTTCTTCAGGTTTTCAGGTGCACACATTCCATCTTGCATCTTTCTATTTTGGTTTACTTGTGTTTCTAGGTTGTTTCAATCAAGCTTGCGTCATATTAGGGTTTTGCATTTCCTAGGACAGCCCTATAACAAGATATCTTTCTCCTTTGCATTGAGATCTCTAAGGTTATCCTTGAGTGAAACTAAGGAGAAGGAAAGTGGGTTGTTCTATGTCCTAAACCATATGCAATAATCCTCTCCTACTTTTCCCATTGTTTCATTTTGGTTAACCTGTATTTAGAATAGCATAATTTTGATTTGGAGTGCATCATCATCCTAGGTATTGCTTGCATTAACATTGCATTATAATTTGCATTAGTTAATTGGCATTCTAGGGTTTCAAATTTTTCATTAGTGAAAGCTTATATAGCTTGCATTTTTGCATCTCATTTCATTAAAAAATAGAGAAAATCTACATCTACACTTATGATTTACATCATACATCATAAAAAGCATAAAATGAACTAAAATTTTCTTCTTCTTTTTTAAGAATCCCTATTGGGACTCATTTGTCACCTTGGGTGAATCAGTCCCTATGCATATTTTGGATTTCATTTTCTAGCATTTAAAGTATTGTTCCCAAGTTTTTTTTTGTTGTTCATACCTTTCTATTTTAGTTTATAGAGTTTTTGTTATAATAATTTCATTGTTCTTAGCTTATATTTCATTGCATTCATTTAGAATCCCTTGCATAAGTATTTGGTGTCCTATAGCTAATACTGTAGTGAGATGAAGTTCAAGACTCATGTCATCCTATGATAGTACAATCATCATGGATCTTGGGTTGTCTAACTCTTTCACTCCTAGTGTTGAAACTAGTACACTAGGTATGGACAGCACCCTCAACAATTCCTTACCTTCACATAGTGTCATGCATGATGAAAAAATAGTTGATAATATTTCACATGAAAACATCATTCAAATTCATGAAGACTTAGCAAACCTACAACATCAAGTGAAAAATGACAATATTTCAACTATGGCCATCCCTACTATAGATAACATTCACCGCATGCTTGAAAGTGAAGATGGACTTGACCTTGTGAAAAACATAGTTCAAATCTTTGGAAAACACTTCCCCTCAACCACTAGTTGTCCTTTAGACAAGAAATTTCACAAGACAAGGAGGAACTGAAATTCATCCTCTCATAACAATTGCCTCAACTCCTACCTATACCAACCCAGAAGTCACAACAACAATTTACAACCAACTAGTAATTTGATTCCTTAGGTTTTTCCACTAGCATTCCCAGTACCTTTGTGGCATCACACATGATATCTCCTACCACTTTACCACCTATAAGCATTCCATTCACTTTCCCCTTGAACACATACACCCCTTCACCTTTTTCACTTCCATCTCATAACACAAGCAATGACCCTCTCATAAACCAAATCTTTCAAATTGTTTCATCCCTTCAAAACCAAGTTTCCACCATCAATCAAAATCAAAATGGCCCACCTACCTATTATGTCAAAAGTAGTCCATTACCCTTGGACATATTGCGAACACCGATGCCACAAGGTGTAGATGTACCTAGATTCGAGAAACATGGAGGAAAGTGAGATCCTTATAGCCATGTTAATGCTTACATTGCCTTATGTGGTGACTTTTTCCTTGATGATAAACTCTTGGCTAAGCTTTTCCCTAGGTCCTTGAAAGATACTACCTTGGAGTGGTTTTCATCTTTATTGAACAACTCAATTCGTTCATTTAATGAACTTTTTGATGCATTTGTCAACCATTTCAAAGCGCACATGACTCCTAAGATGACCTTGGATGATTCAATGGGATGTAAGAAGAAAGAAGAAGAAAAGATAACTAACTTTGTCTCATGCTATCAATCGCTTCATTCCTAGATCAATGTCAAGGTTCTCGATCCTCACCTTCAAAATATTTTCATAGAAAATTTGAAAAGTAAGATACAGGATAAGCTTACCATGATGAAATTTACATCCTTTATGTAGTTGTGTAGTTCCCTTCATGATTATCAGAATTTGGTTTGTAGTTTAGATACAAAATCCACCTATAGTTGAACTGAGAAGTCTCAAACCACAAACCAAAACAATTCCCAAAATTTTAAAAAATTGAACAAAGGTTTCCTTATATTCAATCCCCCTCAACAAACAAGTTGAAATACCAATACCCAAGTAGCTTCCATAAAATAAATGATACCCTTTAGGTATGGGGAACCAAAAAGATGGGTATGTGTAGGATCATGATGGGCCAAAAAGTGGCGATATGATGGGTATGTGTAGGGTATGTCGCTGATGAGTTTTATTTTGCACAAAATTGATGAAATGAAAAGGTTTTTAAAGGAGATTCTCAGCTTTCCACCAATATAAATTATTCTTTACTTTGAATTGAATAAATGATTATTATTCATTTTCTATTTGAATTATGACTAAAGTCGATTGATAGGTTGATTGAAAACCATTTATAGCTTTCAAACAATGTCACATTTTTTGAATTGAAACATGTCACTATATGCTTCACATACCACATGATTTATAAAAATGAAATTCATGAAGTTTTGACCAATCTAAGGTGGTCAAATATGTTACATATTTTTTTAAAGTTGTAATAAAAAATCATAATTAATTATTTACTTGGAAATAAATTACAAAAAAATGTATCACATCAAGACATGAGTCCTCTACTTATATCTAAAATTTTATAAAAAATATTATCATTTTATTGTGGTTAGGGTGGTCAGAAAGACACCTACTTCTTATTTTTCCACGAAATTTAAGTACTATTGCATTGAAATTTCAAATTTTCACCAAATAGATTTATAAGAAAAAACCTAGTAGTTTAGAAAATACATTCAATTTTATACAAATTCTATTCTTACATATTTTTGAAATAATATAGATAACTTATTCAAATTTTATGTCAAGTTTCTTAACTCTAATTTTTCTAAAATTTTCACCACTTAAGGGCCATTTTTTTCCATGATGATCCTGCACATACGTAGACAATTCACTCCCTTACCTGATACCCTCCAAAACACAATGTCACAACTCTTGGAACAACAAATGATCATCGTGCCTCCTATTAAGACACTCGATCCTAATAAGCCTCTACCTCTAAACTTCAGATCAAATGCATATTGCCATTATCACTGACAAAATGGACATGATACAGAACATTGTAAGCATCTTGAACATCTTGTGCAAGACCTGATTGATTCCAATCATCTTTCCATTGGAGGTGTTAATGATCAAGTAAATAATTCTACTACCCCTCGTAACCAAAACTTACAAATCTTTACGAATCCCATGCCAAAACATAATATTTCATTTGCCAAAGCTAGTGAAAATACAATGAATGATGTGATGAATATTGATATAGATGATGATGATACTATTTAACATAATCCTATAGACAATGATCATATGAATGAGATGGTAGGATTGATAGACGTCATTCCTTGTAAGGACTAAACTAAAAAGCCTCTTGAGATTGCTTTCTCTTCGCAAGATATACCCAAAATTTCACCTGATGGTCCTCTTTACATAGCTGACAGAATCTATGACAAGCCTACTAATGGAATATTAATAGATCCCATTTGTGGAGAGAATGTAATCATGAAGAATTATTGGTTGTGCATAAACGTTACAAAGACAAATATGATAAACTAAGAGCATGGATCAAGATTCATAATGGTTTCACTTGCCCTATGATAGGATCGGTCACCCTACCTTTAATGATAGGACCAAAAGAGTTAGATGTCACATTCTCCATCATCCCACAGTGGGACCAATTTTGTTCAAAGCTAGACCATCCATGGCTCTGATCCATGAAGGTAATCCCTTCAGTTGTGCATAAATGCTTAAATTTTCCATTTTACAATGATATCTATACTGTACACCATAGTAGATTTAATCCTACATTGGCTAAAGGGAACTTTTCCTTATATTTCTTTTGGATCTAGCCTATGGAACCTATTAGACCCTGTGAGGACTTCTTTTTCAAATTTTATCAAAAATTCAAGGCAATGAAAAATCATAGAATTGTCCCTTAAAAACATGCTAGAGACTTCAACTAATCCCACCATCCATGACAAAACCATGATTGAACTTAAAGACATAACAAAAAATCGAGATCAACTTGTTGCAACTCTTGCCACCACATTTTACAAAAGACCTAGAAACAATGAAAATTCTACACCTCCTAGAATCAAACAAGTTTACAAGCCTAAAGAGAAAGTGGTTGAACAACCTCTCATGCTTCCTTCTGTTCCTCCCACTATGGAAGAAAATAAACCTATAGTTCATAAACCTGCTCCTACACAAAAACAATCTGAAAAAAAAACTAAAAGACACAAAAATTTTAGAGAGTGTAGGTGTAGACATCGTGGTCTTGCTCGCAAGTTCAATGAAGAAAACAACAAATTAAATCAACATCCAAACTTGACTGGAGCAATGCATGATAATTCTCCCTCATGGCAACAATAATATCCTATGCCACAATTGCAATAAGAGCTAAACCCTTCCTTGGATATTACCCTTCATCCTCCTATTGTAATAAACTTGGATGATGATGATGAGATTACTAAAATTGATGAGGAAGTGAATAATGAACTAAATACATTGTTTTCCTCTTCTATGAGCTTAAATGACAATTCTCCTAAGAAGAGTCTTGAACCGGGTGATGACCCTTGTTCGACACTTTTCATTGTCCCTTTGGCTAGTTGTCCACCTTCTGCATATAATGAACAAGATTGGGATGTGGATGAACTCCTTTAGGTTGACTCGCATGTGCTTTACTAGTCTTTGGTATTATTGTATTTTCATTTTCTTTTGTGTGATTGCATGTGCATGATTTGATCCCCCATGACATTTTGTTTGATGTTGTCTCTCTCTTGTGACATTTCTCTATTTGTTCCTTTATTCTTCTCTATGTTGTGCACATTTTTTAGCCTTATTTATCTTGTTTCTTGTATTTTCTTTCAGGATGAAAAAAGCAATTGAGACATTCATATCTCTTGCTCTATGTTGAACCAAAATTGTTTTTCCTTTTTCTTTTCCTTTATCTTTTCTTTTTATTGTGTTTTGCCAGGGGATGATGCAAGGCATTGAGACATTCCACGTCCCTTCATTTTGAACCAAAATATTTTTCTTTGTTTTTCACTTTCGCATTGTGTCATTCTTCTAGTTCTATGTGTATTTGGGGAATAGTAATGATTTTGACCTCTCTAAAAATATTGTATTAAGAACATACTAGCCCCCAAATCCATAGATCCCTTATGTAACAGGTGTTTTATTCCTTGTGTGGTCTAGATTTAGCAGTGATGGGGACTCATTAAGCCACCTTGGGAAAATGAGTCCCACCCTATATTTTTGTCCTAAACTTGATTTCCACACCTTCCCAATCCTTTTTCAATTTTAGTCCCATACATTATGCCTAATGGGACTCATTCCTACACCTTGGAGAATGATCCCCATTTAGCATTCCCATTGCCTAAAACTAAAAATTAGTGAAATTCTTGGCTTTCCGGTATCTTATCATGCGTGAATCTGATCTTCCTTGTAGTATTTGTAATTTTTAGGAATTAATGCATGAGTAAAGTATAAATACAAGTGTGTTTTACTCATTTTCATATAAGCATTCAAGAATCATCGCAAGCATTCAAGTGTTCATCCTTATAACAAGTTTGTGTTTACAGGAGAATTCAAGAGTCTTCAAGAGTAGATAATCAAACATTTTAGAGTAGCATTCAAGTAACAAGCATCATGCCAAAGATTTCATGCATGCATAATGTTTGTTATTGTGCTAACAATTGTGATGCAAGCTTTTGTGATTCAAGCAAGTATTTCATTCAAGATCAACACCATTCAGGAAAGAATCGAGATCTACATCCATTCTAGCCATCTCAAGCATATTTGTAGGACTTTATTGCAAGGGTTTGGTGAGTTGAAACATTGTTATTTGTTCATTAATCCTTCTCCATTCCTATTTGATTTCATTTCAAGGATTGATTTCCAAAATGGAGTTTGACCAATGCAAATCCCTTTCTACTATCCCCACAATATTTTTCCCTCCTTTGAGTGTGATTTTCAGGTCTAGGTTGCAAATTTCCTAAGGAGAAAGATTGGAGAAAATTTTCCAAAGAGATCAAAAGTTTTGAAAGTTTTTATCAACCATTGGAGATACTTGGAGATAACCTACAAGTTGCAAATCTGGGTTTCTAATCAAGTAATTAAGAAGGATATAAGCTAATTGAAAAAGGCCACATTAAAGTTTTGAATTCTTGAAAAGGTGAAAGTGGACTCATTCACCACAAGTGGCGAATGATTCCCCCTA
>VDFB02342535.1:0-20585 GCA_007258455.2 Sequoia sempervirens
CTAAAAATGATTGTGTATCTCAAATTAAGTGAGCACTCACAAACATAGGGTAAACCCAAAAAAGTGGTTTACAATTCGAATGAGGAAGGAAACCTTGTAAAAAATGACCCCATGCCAAAAAATTTCATTCTAGGGGTTCAAACGAACTAGTTGGTTCAAATGAACCAAAAAAGGGTTCGCTCAAACCAGGGTCTGAGCAAACCCATTTAATGCATGCACAAACAAAAAGAAAATGAAAACCCCTTTTGGGAAGGGGGTTCACTCAAACCTGAGTTTGAGCGAACCCAAGTTCAATCGAACCCCCCTTTTCCCTAATTTTTGACCTTGTTCACAAAAACTATTTTTTTTTTGCACTTTAGAGCTTGATTTGAACATGGAAATGGTGGAGACTTCATAGATCCAATTGGAATTAGGTAGTCCTCAAAACGAGCTATCCAAAAAATATAATTTTAATATGTTATGGTTTTATTATGTATTTCTTTTTAGTTTTATTAAATATAGGTTTTTCATCAAAAATCAAGCTCTCTATTCTACACATGTAGAAAAATAGCAGATTATCAAAATTTTTTTGAAAAATATGAGTGCACCAAATATTGAAGTCCTTTATCTAAAAAAAATAACTTGAATTTCGATACATATAGAAAAACTTATGCGTTATACAACTACACTATGTCTGAATTGTAATTGATTTGACTTCAAAACTTGATTTAAAGAAAAATATTCAATAAAAAACTATCTAACCAAGTGGAAGTACTAGATATCAGAGTTACAAATCTAAATTCGAAAGAATTAGAATTTTATCCTTCATGGAAAAAAAAGTTATGTGTTATACGATGAGCATCACTTTTAAAAAATGTTGTTTTAAAAAAAAAAAAAAAACCTAGCTTTCAAGGGAGATGGAAAAAGAAGTGCAACCTAATTCCAAATTTTTTGAAAAAAATATATTTAGAATCTATAGACAAAATTTCATGAAACTCTAGTTTGCATCATCTTCAAATTCCTCACGCTTTAGCCCTTATAGGTGCCCGAAAGTGAAGATTTAGTTATAAAATAATAATTTCAGTGTCCACTATTGTGGGATCACCCCATACTTAGATATAAAAAAATTGATATGCTAGATATATTTGTATGCTCATCATCCTTAGCATGTATGTTCCATGGGAACCTAAAAAATAGAGAAAGATGTGCAATAGGTAGCTTATTTTTCACACACAAAATAGGCACAAATACAAGTAGCATAACTATCTAGGAAATTGAAAAGTAAGAAATGAATAAAGAAAAAAAAATTGTACAAAAAGTTTTATGATATGCACTACATGACATATCAAACCCTACCATATCATGTGATAAGGCTCTATCTAGACATAGAGGCGAGTCTTTGTGTAACATTTGTCACTACTAGAAAAATAAAGCATAGAAACATGTGGCAATATATGCTCCTCAAATTGGTTGCATATAGTGTGGGAAAAGAATTAGAGCAGAGGAAAAACATAAATGAAAGTAAATGCAATCTAAGGATAAGTGTGTATAAGCATATGAAATATGTAAAGCAAATGTTAAGAATGTAATAGCTAGGTAGGTAGGTATCAAATGATAAGCATAAAGATCATACAAAATAGAGATGGACATTAAGAAAATAAGATTTCTTCTATCTAATAGGAAAATAAAAATGGTGATGTGAACCTTAATGACCAAAACATCTATACATATACAATGGATGTACAATGGATAAATCGAATATGTTTTCAAGACAAATGCATAATGTGTTGTACAAGACCAACTAATGTAGGATGTGACCAATTAGTCAATCTTGCACATATTTACCTTTGATATATTTCTTCCCCACTTAACTTATTTTCCTTTGTAAATGTTTCATAATGCATAAAATACCCAACCACCTTTTTAAATAATAAGTCTCCCTTCCACTTTTGAAACATCTTTCAAATGTATTTTCATTCATATTTTACTTGCAAGTGAATGCTCAAATTTCTCCACCCATCTTACATTTGAACATACCTATTCTCTAATTTCCTCTCATATTTCACTTTTGAAATATTTCCCATCTTACATTTTAATTTCATTTATCTGGATATTATATATCAAAACAAAAATATAATATTTAAATCAAGTTTCACTTTAACACTTTAACCTTCATAAATGAAAATAAAATTCAATTTACATGAACACAAATTTCTATCATTCAAATCCTTGTTGAAGTATTTTAAATATGTGTAAACCTTAAATATTCTTGTGAATGTTTACTACAAACCCATAATTACTTCCCAAAAAAACATTACAATAATTAAAATAATATTAAAAAATATCCCAACCAATAGTAGGCATAAAAGCTCAGACACATAATTTCTTCTCTAAATCTCTCCAATTTATTGATCAAATATGATCAAATGGGGCATATTTAATTTTGAAACTAAAAAAGGGGTAAAAATTTATTCAATCCAAAAAAGAGTAGTACAAAGCAAGGGAATTACACATCCCTATCAATCTTCACTAATTGGTCCAACTTTTGTGACTGTAGACACAAAAAATGTACCAATCACACTTGGTCCTGATTACTAACACCAGTTCATCCTAAATCATCTCTTTGCTAATCATTTAATTAAATAGTCTCTATTTAAATAAATTCATCACATTTCATCTCTTAATTAAACAAATCAAATTTATCTAATTAAGTTATCATCTCCTATTAATTAAATAAATCATTTTTCTTTAATTAATCATATAGTCCTTCTTTTAATTAAATATTTTGAATTTTATTTAATTAATCTCTAAAGTCATTCCATTAAGTTAAATAAATTCATCTTTATTTGATTTAATGCAACACCATCTTCTTTACTTAAATAAATCAAAATCTTTATTTAATTAGGTCTAAATCATTTTCCTCTCATTTTGTTTTATTTCAATCCCAAAATCTAAATCAAATGGTTAAATTAGCTAATCTCCTTTTAAATTAATCAAATCCTCATTAATTCTAGTCTTAATCACTCAAATCCTCTAGGTTTTGCTACTTGCTCATGAAAATACATTTAATTAATTTATTAAATCCCTATTTTCTCTCAACATGGAATCTTAATGGGAAATTCCTTCAAGTTTGAAAATCCCTCCAAGTGGATTTGTCCTTCCAACAAGAAATTCATTCCCTCTTACATGTCCTTGTGCATTGAGCCAAGTGGCATTTAAGTCATTCTTTTCTCCCTCCAACAAGTCATTTCACAAATTTGAAATTCCACCTAATAACATTTATTGTGTACATTCATCAAAATGTGCTCAAAGTTCCTCCATTCACATCTTAACAAGTGGTAATTACCCATTGGATGTTGAATGATCCCACATTGCTCCATCTTGTTCATTCCTCCATCTTGTCTTTCTATAAATAGAAATATTTCCTTTGTAATATTCTAGATCCACAACTTAGAGCAAAGTTACTCTCTTTACATTGAAAGCTAATTTTATCCATTCCATATCATTTTTCATCATCTTAGATAGGTTATTGTAGATTTTATCAAGGAATCACATTGTTCTTTATCACCAAGTGGATCAACCATCAAAAAATCTTCATCAAACTTGCATAGGAGTTGGGAGAGGGCCAATTTTCACATCAAATTGGCACCAATTCCCCATGGGATTGAGATTTTGCATCTTAAAATAGGATTTCATTACTTTCTGTCTACCTTTTTCCTATTTGAGCTTTGCAAAAAGTGAATTCTCATGGTAAACTTTGATTCACCTGTACTTTGATCTAATATTATCTGTGTGCTTCGTTTCTTTGTTTGTGCAGTGTAAAATTGGGATTCCAGCATTTGGCAATTGTGAAGCATGCTATGCGGAACTTCTGAAGAATCTATCAAGATTTTAGTCACCTTTTAGTTGCTCTTTTGGTTTTCGTGCTCTTCCATCAAATGCTATTACTGAAGAAATCAGATGCATTTGTAGTCTCATTTTCGAAATACTACTCACCTAACGCTACTCAAATCCTCAAACATATTATTTTGTACATACATTGCTATATTTGACCCAAAGAGTACCACTGAGTCTAGCAGTGTCACCTTTGGATTTCTTTAGTTCTTCACCAATCTAAAATGGAATGATCTTGGTCATTTTATTCTTCATATGCTTTTTGAAGTTTGTTGTTCCTCATAAGCTATCCAATGGTGTAGGTGTTTCTCAACTTTGATAGAGTTAAAACTTTTAAATTTTCACCTAATGTCAAATCACCATGAAACTTGGTCTAAATCTTAGGGTTTTTATGCTTAATCATTTATCTAACCCTCATATCTTCTTGTTTCTTGATTTCATATAAAATTTGGAGCTTGTATTGTAGGTTTTAAAGGATCATGGAGCATGGAAGTCAAAGAAAAAATATTATCACATCATTGTATCAAGTGTTTTTGAATACTTTGGGGAGCAATTATAATCCCACTTCTAAGGACTTTGTCATCTTCATGCTCTTTAGGACCTAATAGATTTCAATTTGGGTTTAAAATGAACAAGAAAAAAGGGTTAAAAAGAACTTTAGGCAAGTGTACTAGATTTTGTTTAAGGGTTAACAATTGAAAAAACAACTTTCATCTTTCCTTTTGGTGCTTTAAAAAAAATCCAATAATTGCTTTGAAAGGTTTAAAATGAACATGGGTATCTATGTTTTGTAATCACTTACCTAAGGTAGTATCATCTAAAATATGTATGTGATTCTTTTGTACCTCATGACAATATTGAGAACTGAAAGGCTTTTGATGATATTAAGTTGTGTAAGTGATTTCCTACACACCTCAATTTGGATTCTAAAATTCAACAAATCTTGTGAGTGTGAGTGGAACATATTGCGTGTGTTCTCTCTTTGTTTCTTAACAAAGATTGATCGAACTATGGATATTTTCTCACTTTTGTTTATCTTGGAGGGCCTACCTTGTGGGAAAAATTAACCACCTTAGGGAATGACCCAACAAGGAACACGCTAAAGCCAAGCGACTTCCACCTAGGATACATAAGTGTGGGTACTGAGGAAAAGGCAAGTATCATGAGGATTGTTCCGATGAGAAGGGCAGCAATGGTCTCTCGCCACATGGATGATCCCCCATGAATGGAATGCCCCTACTAGAACCTTTGTTTAGAAAGGCCAAAATCCTTAATCTATTTTTGGTAAGAGGTCGACCGGGTCACTTAATGCCTTTATGTGTTCCAGTAGAGATGGGGAAGTATCCCATGGGAGTTCTGGCATTGATGCTTATTGACCGTAAGAGAAGAGAGGTGCACTACAAGGGGGGAGCTCATGGGCCTGCAAAAATCTGGCCATCTGGCTTAAATAAGGCAAATTGTATCCGGAAGTGAACTCCAACAAATATTGTCTTCAATCCAGGATTGTGTATGAATTTGAAAACAAAACACTTTTCTTGATTCAAAACATTAAAACAAAAATTCACATGAGAATTAAATTTCATAAACCCTTAGAGTAGGCGTAAATACTCCAACAAAACGCGCTATTGTTTACTCTTTTGGGATTTCTATCCTATATATTTGCTAATTTGAATTTATATCACACTTTCCTCTCACTAAATTTAACATTAGGGAACTAGCTGTCTTGATTTCCCTTTATTTTCATATGATGGACCTTGTGGGATGAAAAGAATGAGGTGCAGAGCATTCACTGAAAGTTATCCTATATATATGTTTGTGGTAAAAATCCATATGATAAAGATAAATTGAACCCCTACACTCAGGTTTAGTATCTTGTGGTCATATGGTTTTCAATTCAAACATTGGTCTTTTGGTTTGAACTACTCTTAGAGAAAAGCATGTTCTTCAAAACCTTGGTTTTGTAAACAAGTCTCTTTTAGGTTCATTTAGGATGAAATTCAACCTTCATCCATCCTTCAAAACATCAATCAAATCCCATCTCACAAACAACTTTTGAACCATTGTAAAAATCGTTCATACTAGACTTTTGGTAAAATCCTTCAAATCAACATCAAAATTTCCTTGTATGGCTAAGTGTGTGTGGATGAATCCTTCCTCACACACCTAGTTAAATTATCGTCTTGTGGGAAATTTTATTCCAAGACAACATCTAACCTCTTGGAGTTTATGAGTTCATTATTAAATACAAATAAAATCCAAATCAAAATCAAATCCAAATCAAAATCCAAATCAAATCCAAAATTCCTAAAGTCTAGTATTTCCTCCAAGGTTCCTAAAAGTTCAACACCCATATCATTCACCCCTTCCATCCTTCATCTCATCATTGGTCCTAAATCCCTTAGAGGAAAACAAGGTCAAAACACAAGAAAACATGGAATATAAACTTGATTCATACATCATGAGTGGTCTAAGTCATCCAAACTTTCAAATCCTTACAATGTTGATTGATTATCAAAACTCACATTTATATAATCCATACATGGGATCAATACCTCCTACAAACTTCAATGGTACAAAAAATGTGAGCTTTCCCAATCTAAATTTTGGAACATCTTTCCCTATGGTATATTTAAATCAAATTCCAAACTCACAAATATATCAACCAAATAATCAATGTATGAGTCTTCAACAAAACAACATTATTCCACCAAATCCATACATGCCAAATGTGAATATACCAAGTGAAACTTTACCAAACATGAACATTTCGAAACCAAACTTGGTAAACTTTGGGATAGATATGTTTGCAAATCATACCAATGTTGTTCGAAGACCAAACAATATGTTAATGACTCCATGTATTGATCCAAGTAAAGGTAACACCATGCAAAATCAAAGTTACCTAAATCAAGGAAATGTGATTCCCAACCTCAACAATGTTCAATTTCAACCTATCTTGCCAAATCTAAGCAGCATCCCAAATCAAAACACTGTCCAAAATCAATCACAACATCTCCAAAATCAATCACCACAAGGTCAATTTAAAATCCCACAAGGAAACAAGAAAAAATACACACCACTTGGGAAATCAATCAAATTTATCATGCAACAATAGGTACAAGAAAATATCATCAAAATTCCCACCTATGAAAATTATCAAGAGCCCTTAACTTGAAACCACCATGGTACAATGAAAACCACCTTTGTGAGTATCACAAAATAAAGGGACACACAACATTAGATTGTGTTTGACTTAAAAATCTCATCCAATACCTTATTGATCAAAAAATAATAACTATTGGGAACAATGATCATGTTGAAAGTGTCTCTACATCATCCAACGAGTTAGAGGACATATCTCAAGAATTTATTCCAAAGCATGATCAACATCTTTCACCAAGATCTAGCAATGATCATTTCCAAGACATGTTTACATATATTGAAGGAATATTCAATTCAACAATTGATCCACTACAAGAGGATATTGAGCCACTTCCCATGCCTAATGTCGATGTCCAAGAATCCTTTGTAAGCAATCCATTCTTTGAAATTGACACATGCCAAGAACTTGATCCAAAGCATGTCAAAAGCAATTCCAAAATTAATCAAGATCAAGAATTTGTATCTCCAAGCTACTATTTAATGATCTAATGGAAACTCTCCTATCTATACATGATGTTCACATCCACATAGCACATACTCCTCCATCTACCCACAATATGTTTTCTTTGGATGGACACGTAGATGATCTTCATTTAGAACACGATTCCTTTACTCCTGACATTATTACACAAAAGAGTAGGTTATTGATTCCTATAGTCAAACTAAATTTTCAACATCAAGATCAAATATATCCCAAATTTAGACTGAGGACATCATGTATGAAGATATCTAGAATTATCCACTCAAGGAAATAGGTCAGATAGAATAGGATATTCCGGAGTTAGTAGAGAAACAAATTGAAATAATGTCATTTGCAATAATAATTTATTAGAGAATGCTTATTGAACAAGACATCTCAAAAAAAATAGAATCAAAGAAAAAAGGTGCTACTACCACCATACTGGGGGAAACCATGTGTCAAGAAAATGTCAACATAGGGAGCATGAAGAGTTCTTATGCTGAAACCAATGTCAATACTACAACTAGTCATGTCACAAATCTTCATCCACCCATCACCCCATCCACAAAATGGGACCAACATCAAAAGAAGGATGTAAATCAAAGCAAGAAGAACATCAACAAAGGAAAAGAAGTAGTGAAGCATGAAGGAAAAATCATATACACATGGATACCAAAAAGTACAAAGAAGGATTATCCCTATCAAACTCCATCAGTCAAAGAAAATATGAGGAAAAATAAAAAAGGGAAAATTATCAATCAAAGATGTCCACAAAGGAAAAATAAGGCTTCCCAAGCAACATACAAAGTATATCAAGCAGTTGGTGCTAATTCCATACACACTTTTGTATCCACCCATTATTGCTCATCTTCCCAAGTTTGGAGAGTCAAAGGTTCCAAACTATTAACCAATCCATCTCCTATCCCTAAACACACTCCATCCATGCCTCCACACATGATATCCAATTATCACATTGACCATGTATTGGCATCCAAACTTCATCATAAGGATTCAAAAGGCATCCTATTACTATATGTGCACAAAGACAAAGTTAACTCCGATATCAATAAAGAAGACCAGGAATCTCAAAAGTTGCATTCAAGTGCACATATCTTGGTAAAGAAACTTCTTCAAGTAGGATATCAATGAAAAATTATGATAGAAACATCTACATTGACACCACCAGGTGGTTCAACATGAGCTTAAAAACTTGCAAAAAAATACAAAAAAATCAAAAATCCAAAAAACTATGGTGGCACTTTGGACAAGTACCATGATGAAAACTTGGAAAATAGGCGCCATGTGTAGAATTGAGCATCTACGCATGCACTAGGTTAGGTGAAATCATCTCATCCCATACATAATAAATCCAACATTCCATCCATCTTATCCATAATAAATCCATTCATCCATGAACCATATATCCAATCCATTTCCAATCCATCTACATCCATAGTCCAAATTACCTTGACCTTGATGAAAGTCTGGTGCACACTTTACACTTGCTTATGGTAAACATCTTGGCATGGGTCATTTTCATTGATCCTATCCTACCCAACATTATCTAATCCATGAAGCATTATTCAAATGAGTATCCTCTATTCGAACACCTTATCTTATCACAAGATAATCCATCCATCCATACATCTATACAAGAATCCACCCATGGAATTTCATACATTGCTAGACCCTGGGGGCAGAAATTTACATCTTGCTTTAGGAATAAATCTTGATATATATCTTCCAACTTATGTGGTGATTTGAACATTGACAAATGTGAAATCAAATTGGTCAAAGAATTTGTAAGCACAAATCCAAATCACTAGCCCATGGCATATTTTGATGAGTAGATGTTCCTTATCAAGTTTTATATTTCATCAAACATCAATCCAAAAAATCAATATCAGTCACATCTAATTTGCACTTTAGCATCACATAAAATCATTCAAAATATTTTTTGTTCCAAAATCAAGCTTCAAAATAATGATCAAATCAAATCCAATCAATCCATCATCATCTCAAGATATCCTTCCTAGTCCTTGTGTTGCTTAACACTATCCTTGCATTGTTTTGCATCCTCAACAATGTTATCATCATCAATCTTGCTCAATAAAATCCAATCAATCCCTCATCATCTTGGGATATCCATCCTAATTCTTGTGTTGCCTAACACTATCCTTGCATTGTTGTGTATCTTCAACAATGTTATCATCATCAATCCATTGATCCGATCAATCAACCTTATCTTGGTTTTCAACAAAATAAAAAAATAGAGCATTGATATCATTAGACATATCCATATCCAAATCGTTAAGTTGTGTGAAAAATTAAAAAAACATTCAAAAAACCAAGAAAATCCAAAAAAATTCAAAACATATCAAAATCCAAAAATAGGTCAAAATGTCAGAATAAGTCAAAAACATGGTATCCAAACTACATCATCTTTGAGCTTAAACATAGGAAAGGCTAGTCTTTGATCAACCCCCAATACACAAAAAACAAAAAAACATTGAAGAAACACAAAATCCAAAAAAAAAAATGTAAATCTCATAAAACACAAAAACATTGGAAATTTTTAAAATCAAAACATTTGTAAAATCTTAAAAATACCAAAAACAACCTCAAAACATTTCAAAACATTTCAAAACATCAAAAACATCCAAATATTTAAAAAAATCCATTTGTCTTGTCTTGTTTTCACCCACAATAATCAATCATCCATAATAAATCAATCGTCACCTTCATCCTTTAGAAAAAAAAATAGAAACAAGTACAACAATTTCAAAAGCAAGCTTCAAATGCAAAATAAAAATTGAAACAACAAACTTTTAAATGCAAAATCAAAATCCTGATCATTTTCAAACATGTCAGTCAACCTTATATCAATAGCCTTTCAAACAACCTATCAACTTGCTGCCATCCACTAACATGTCCTAGGATGCATCCTTCCTACAATGGGAATTCTCTTTGGAAAATCACTTTGGATACTTATCCTAAACAAAACACATCCCTTTGGCTCGAGGTATTAACAACATTGGCTTGTTTGCTTGCTTGATCTTTTCTTTTGATTTATCTTATTGCGCTCATTCCAATGACCTCTCGATGATGTCTATCAAAATGATCTAGAGAGAAAGGAGTGGGGCATTGAACATTATATTTTGTCTGTTGTGCTTGTTGGAAATTCTTGTAATATAAGTTGGTGAATACTTGCTTTGTTAGGTACATCCTAGCAAGGTTTCCATATGTCAGGTGTGAACAAGAATACTCCTATCTATTTGTTGAGTCAAGTCCATCACACTAGGTACAACACCATTCTGGTTCTTTATACCTTATGCATATTATCTATGTGTGTTATCAAACATAAGGTAAATAGCCCTTTCAAAATCCCAATTCCTGATAAGAAAATCATCATCATCATCTCTAATAAAGTCTCATAGATCATGGGCTCTTTGGATCCTCTTGTCATCATCTCATTTCTTCTTACTAACATTTCGAAATCAGTATCAAGTGTGTGTAATATATCAAAGTATACATGAGCCTACCCATGGCCAATGATTGTCTACATCATCAAATCCGTCTACATCAAATATTTGACATGAACTAATCTTGAACCTCTTTGTCATGAGATTGACCCTCAAATCAAACTTTTTGCCCGATCTCTTGAGGGGGTAGTATACTAGCATAATTATTTCCACTGGGGCAACAGTGGGGCATCCAAAAAGATTAGAGAATTTTTTAATTTTGATCAAGACATTTATTCTTTGAACCAATGCAGCAAGTACTTTGCTTCAAAGAGGGAAAAAATGTAGACACAAAAAATGTACCAATCATACTTGGTCGTAATTACTAACACCATTTCATCTTGAATTATCTATGCTAATCATTGAATTAAATAATCTCTATTTAATTAAATTCATCACATTTCATCTCTTAATTAAATAAATTAATTTTATCTGATTAAGTCATCATCTCCTATTAATTAAATAAATCATTTTTATCTAATTAATCATATAGTCCCTCTTTTAATTAAATAGTTCATTTTATTTAATTAATCTCTAAATTCATTCCATTAAATTAAATAAATTCATCTTTATTTGATTTAATCTAACACCATCTTCTTTACTTAAATAAATCAAAATATTTATTCAATTAAGTCTAAATCATTTCCCTCTCATTTTGATTTATTTCAATCCAAAAATCTAAATCAAATGGTCAAATTAGCTAATCTCATTTTAAATTAATCAAATCCTGATTAATTCTAGTCTTAATCACTCAAATCCTCTAGGTTTTGCTACTTGCTCATGAAAATATATTTAATTAATTTATTAAATCCCTATTTTCTCTCAACATGGAATCTTTAGGGGAATATTCCGTCAAGTTTGAAAATCCCTCCAAGTGGATTTTTCCTTCCAACAAGAAATTCATTCCCTCTAACATTTCCTTGTGCATTGAGCCAAGTGGCATTTAATTCATTCTTTCTCCAACAAGTCATTTCACAAATTTGAAATTCTACCTAATAACATTTATTGTGCACATTCATCAAAATGTGCTCAAGCTTCCTCCATTCACATCTTGACAAGTGGCACTTGCCCATTGGATATTGAATGATCCCACATTGATCCATTTTGCTCATTCCCCCATCTTGTCTTTCTAAAAATAGAAGGCTTTCCTTTGTATTTTGGATCCACAACTTAGAGAAAAGTTACTCTCTTCACATTGAAAGCTACTTTTATCAATTCCATATCATTTTTCATCATCTTATATAGGTTATTTCATATTTTATCAAGGAATCACATTGTTCTTCATCACCAAGTGGATCAACCATCAACAAATCTTCATCAAGCTTGCATAGGAGTTGGGAAAGGGTTAATTTTCACATCAAATTGACACAAATTCCCCCATGGGATTGAGAGTTTGCATCTTAAAATAGGATTTCATTGTTTTCTTGGTTCATTTTCTTCATTTTCTTTCCTATTTGAGCTTTGCAAATGAATTTCATAGGGAATCTTGATTCTCACTTGCATTTGATCTAATATTGTGTTTGTTTCTTTTGTTTGTGCAGGTTTAGGATTGATATTCTACAATGACAAATCTAGGGTTAATTGGCCCATGTTCACAATATTCCAATCATGCAAATTATCAAAAGACCATTTATCCAAACAATCTATAACCCCATTCCATTCACGTGGAATATGACAAAAAGAAACAAAATCAAAGGAACACATGGATAACAACCAAATGCCAACTAACATCCTCTAATTGTTGTCTCTTCAAAAAAGTCACTACCACTTGAAAATCCGATTTAGGTGCATATTTAATTTTGAACATTAATGCATTTCTTTAATATCCAAGAGCTTATAATATTAAACGATACTCTTAAAACTTTATAAAAATAATTTGTGGTGGTCCATGATGCTAATTTGTCACTCAAACCAATGGAGGGGATTTTCGCTTCTAATTCTTTCACTTTCTATCCTTACTACCAGTTGTTGTAGATTTGATTAAATTAATAGAGTGAAAGGCCTCTTTCATAAAATTTATGGAACATTAAAATATTCTTTTATTTGTTGAATATATAGAAAGACATTAATTTTTTTTCTAACTTCAGAAAAAGTTAGGGTCTCCGAGAGCCGATGATGTAAACTTAGGTCTCAACAGCTTATGCCCAACTAATATAGAACCTACCAATATTTATATGTTGTAATCTTTTGATGTTTCCTTATGACATGCTTGTGGTATTGGAATGTAATGCAAGTATTCATTTTTATTGGGTAGGCACTCTTTCTCCCTTCCATTGCGTTGATTCTCAAATTGCAGTGCCATCATTTTATGTTTTTGCTTCATTTCTTTTGCCTCCACTTCTAATACTACAACTTCTAAAACATCTCATTTTTTATGAAGAGGTTGTCAACCCACAACACCCATACAAAATTTCCTATAATTATAATGCCACCATATCAAATTGTCTTTGCCAATCTCCATCATCACTTCAAACACCCTACTTCAAGCTAAAAGTTTTTTTTCTAGTATTTCAATTTTATACAGTAGATACATAAAGACATTAAGATTGACACATTCCCTTAATATGACATCTAAGAGCATGAGCACACAATAGTTGAAGTAATGCAATACATCTCTAATGGTATCACAAATCTAGGAATAGAATCTCATGGTTAAGGTGAGAGAAGGTATGATGGCCCCTAATGTGAAAGGATATGCAATAGAAAATAGTGGAGAAAATAATCCCCCAATCTAAAGAGCTAGTTCTAGGAGAAAGGTAAGGAGAGCACAAGAAACATGGGAAAGCATGATTCCTTCAATGTGAAGATATGGTAATGGACGCACAATAAGAAGTGGGGGAAGGAATGATGCCCCCACAATTCTAATAGGATAACTTGAGGATTGTGACATGGCAATGTAAGTGCATAAAAAGCGATCTACAAGAAAAATTATGTGTTATAAATATGGAGAATGTATAGACATAAGGAACATATGTAAAAAATCCATAATGAGTAGGAAGCAATCAAGGCTAAATGAGAAACCAAAGTGGTGAGGCATGAATCATAAAATCCTAGATAAAAGTGTGAGATAGGCATAATGATGCACAAGGTTAAGAATAAAAATAGTACAAGTGAAAACATAGACAAAGCTAAAGTAAAGAACTATACAAGGATATAAAAGTAGAATAGATGTAAACTAGCATAATATTAAATATAAAACAAGGAAAAGGGATAAAATCAAATGCACCAAAGTTTGAAGGTGAAATAAGAATGTGTCACACAACAAACAACACATAAATAAAGAGGTTGAAATGTAAAACTAAGAAGCAAGCAAAGGATAAAAATGAAATCTAAAATCAATGAGTATAAAAGCTATAGGTATTCTCATGTATCATTGAATAAACCTTGGGGGGTCAACCTATTTCTCCAAAAAATCATCTTCATTCCAACAAAATCCATTATATTTGTCTTTTCATTTGTCTTTTCCTCTTGTTCTTCTTTACTAGTGCTTTCTATTGCATATGCTCCATCTTTATAATCCTTTATACTTCGCTAAAACACATGATCCAATGATATCACACTAGGTGTTTTTCTCGTTCTTAACTTATGATTGTGGTAGAATAATTAGAATTTTATGTAACACAACTTCTTGCTTCAGTACCCAACTAGCATAAAACTTTGATTTTCATTTACTTTTGTTGTCATTGTTTCTATTCATGATTATGCGTCTATTGGGGGGTCTTTGTTCTTTGTTTCTAATTCATCTTCTTATGTTCTTTTTATTCTTGTACTAGGATTTCTTGGTATTATTTATAAAGGAATTCTTCACATTCATATCAAGACCTTCCCTTGGAGTTGGAATGCATGTGTCCAAATTAAAGTTATCACCTTCAACTCTTAGAATCTTTAACTCTTCCTTCATGAATAAAGTTTAAACATTGATGTACAACCAAAGGTATTATTTCTAAATTTCCTGGCCACTATCTACCAAGTAGAATCTTTTGAATACAAGAATAACATGACATAGTACTTGTACTTTTTTAGGTGCAAAACCAAGTGGTAAGATGACAACCTAAAGTGTTAACCAATATTCCATTTTTGGTCTTTAGAGGAACCCCTAAACAAGAATAGTGTTTTTTCTTTAAACATGTATTAACTAGAAAATATTTCAAGCATACATTATACGAAGTTATGTAGAATCAATATGAATAGTATGAATGAAAAGATCATGTATCTTTGCTACAATGTACACTATTACATAGTGGTTATCTTATAGTATCTTTGCATCAAAGAATACAATTGGTAGAGGAGAAGATGTAGCAATATTTTTTATCCCCTATAAAATCACATGTATGTGATGTATCATAAGATTCAACATCAACTTCCCAATATATTGGTATGCCCAGATTTCCTTCAACTACTATCCTTATCTGCATAAGGGATTTTTTTTCTTCTTAAGTCCATGAATCTCATGATTTCATGCTACTATATTGAGAGATTATGTGTTATTATATTGTGAGATTCTTACATTGAGTAAATGGAAAACAATCCACAACCCACTAAACCTATTTTTTCCATATAGATAATTTTCCATACAATATGTAAGTCTCATCTTAGTTTTCAATCTCTCTATTGTTGCTTCCCCAAGGTTAACATAGGTCAATGGAACTAAAATTTCCATTGATTCCTTCACCATCTATAAATTTTATCACCTATCTCCCAATAAAATTTGTTCCTCCATCATTCTTAAAATATATCAGAAGCCATGGTATCAGAGTCTTGGCTGCCTCAGTAGTTGCTCAAAGAGAAGCATCTATGAAGAAGAAGATAAGAAAGAAGAAACTAATAAATTACTCTAAAGCACGGTGTTCATACTATCTTGATGTGAAGGCTAGTACAAGCACAATGGGTGACATCCTCTAGTCATGGAGATGGGTTAGGTTAGGGCTTCACATCATTTGATGTAGAGTATGTTGCAAAGATCATCTAGGCAACCATATATACTTAAAAAATTTCATTAGTAAGGAATACCACTTTTTTTGATACTCCATTAACAAAAAAACAAGTTAGAGTCATCATGGTGTTTAAACGGTTCATTAGACCAACACCCATTTAAGGAGGCTAATAACTCTATATGCAACAAAAATAAAAATGTTACTAAATAAATAAACAAATGTTAGCAAGAAATCAAAAGTTATTTCTTTGTTTCAAGTGCTTCCTATAGTGATCTTAAAAACCATTTCACAAAATTTTCATTAGGTGGGTAAAGCCTTTTTTTTTTAATTCTACAAACAACAAACCAAAGCTACCCTTATTGATAAAAAAGAAAAAGAGTAAATTAAATTGAAGGAAGAAATGATTCCTATAGGTAAATGGAATTTCCCTATTAATCGCAATCACTCAAATGCAATGGTGGCGGCCTATGTTGAGAAAAAAAGAAAAGAGATATTAAATCTTTGTCCATCGGCAAGCATTCTGAAAATAAGACATTAGATAGAGAAAACTACTTCAAACAATAAGAAATAAATTAAATAATAATAATAATATTAATCACCCATTGACTGATGTTAATAGTTCCTACTTGCACCCTCTATTCTTAGCTCCTCATGCACCTATTATAACATTGCTAGTTGTGTTATTTTTTCTCTTCTTAGCCTAGGAATCTTTACATTTTGAAAGTTCCCTCGTAGGTTATTCTAGATTTAAGGCACCCACAATATCCCTTCTCTTTTGTAGAGATAGCAATAAAAAATTAGGTATAATTCTCTTAGGGTGGGGTTGCATGGAGGGGGTTTCCTAAAAAAACTAGTAGGTGTTGGTGATATTTTTTAGGATTATTTTAAAGTGGGTGGTTCCATAAAATTTGTATCATAGTTTAAGTTTAAAAGTGGTGGTCTCATGAATTTTATTATTTTTCATATTCAATTCAACAAAGTAAATAAATATAAAATAATAAAAAATTAATTGGTCAAAATTTTAAAACTTCATATGGTTGACAATTGGTGAAAAAAGTCTAAGCTAGTAGGGAAATTTCTTGTTGAAAATGGGGGTAATTATGTAGCTTTAAAACTTGTAAAATTATTATACTGTAGATCTAAATAAGTGTTCTTTGTTACACTTTCTTTGTGGATTATTATCTATTTAGATTCATTTTACCATTTGTAGAAATAAACAGAAGATTGTAGAAGAATAAGACCATAAGATAGAAGTGACACAACATATACTGTGGAGAAAACCTTTCAGGAAAAAAATCCACTATCAAAATCAATAATGCTTGTATTATTTAACCTTAGAACAAGATTAGAATAATTCTTTATCAATCCTTGCTTGAGATGCTTCTTTTTCCTTCAACAATTCTTCTTCACAACCTACAATAAACTCTGATAAAACTCTCTTCAATTTACTGCAATTTATAGACAATAATGAGCCTTGTAAACTCCAAAGAGTTTACAATTACAAAGCACAAAACTTATCTCACAAAACCTATGCCTATTCTTTGCAAGTAGAGTTCTTCCATGAAAACAATGTCAAACCAAGTCCATCAATTTGGGCATCCCAAACTGAAGTCATAACTCAATGTTAATTACGAAGATATCTTGTAAGCTTCTCCTGAAAGTTGGCACCCAAGAATGGGTCCACTTAACTTAGCCTTATAAAATATCTTCTCATGCAAAAGTGTTAACTCCAAGATGCCAACTTTGGTGCCCAAGGTTCGAGTCCAAGTCAATCTTTGTTAACTGAAACATATCTCTCCATCAATTCATCCAAACAAGATGCATGATTGATCATCCCCACTTAATTGAATGTATCATCTATTCTCTGTCATGCAACTCAAGTCATTAGTCATACATTCCAAGTCAACAAAAGTCAACTAGCATTTGAATAAAACTAACTACATGCAACTAAAGATAACTAGCCCATAACTAAATTGAACTCCATGCATGTAAATATCAATTCCTAACTGCTAGGATCTTCACATGCATTACTGAAGTGTTAAATCTTTCTCCAAACAGTTAACTTAACTCAAGTTGGGTTTCACATTCCATGTGGGTGCCCCATGCGCTCCTATTTTGTAGGAGCTCTTTTTGGGTGTCCCCACATGTTCCTATCATTTAGAATTAATTACAAATGTCAATTTACATGTTTATTTCATTCAAATTTAATCTCTTTCTAATCCTAGTGTTGGGGAACACTTTTCAAGAACTTAGGAGATACATGAAATAATGTTTAGGATTATAATTAAATGACATCCTATTCCCAACATTCTCCCACTTGACATTATACACATTGCAATTATTTTAAATAAGAAATCATTATTATAAATCAAGTACATGACTCAAGGCCAATGGCCTTCCTACACCAACTAATCAATCCTTTCCAACTTCAAATGCAACTTGCATAATCATGAAACTCCAAGAAAATGATTAATACTCAAAACTAAGAGAACTTATCTATGAGAATTGGTAAGATATTCTGTAGCATTAATCAAGGTGTCAACTTTCTCAATTAATACCTTCCCATTCTCAACCATTTCTTGCACAAAGTGATACTAAACATCAACATGCTTAGTACAAGCATGATACATAGGATTTTTGGCTAAACAAATAGCATTATGACTATCACATTCAAGTTTAACTTACTTTCAATTAAAACCAATACCTTTCCCAAGTCTCTATAACTAAACTACCTCTTTGGAGGCATGTGAAACTAGTGAGTGTGTTGAACTCGTGTCCAACCAAGGTGTAGGCTTCTCCGTCTTTACTATTGAAAAATAATTTCTTACAAGTAAACATTCCAACATATATCTCTTACCATAAGAGAACTCAAGCCTCACCTATTTCTCCAAGTATCCATGAGGATTTGTAACCAACCAATCCATGCCAAACTCCAAATGCAACATAACACTATCATGAAGTAATCAAGCAAATGATTAATGTACCCAATACATAAGAGAACTACACAAGATCAATTTCAAAGCTCCAATCATGAATTAGGAACATAAACATGACAACATTATATAACCATCTCCTCCAAGGAGATCACATGCATCATAACATACATAAAAATCCTAGTCTCAAGAGATCAAGTACCATGCAAAACTATAAATGCATATTAAGAGTAAACCATGACATAATGGCAACCACTCTAAACTAAGAAAAAATATATTTCCAATCAGATGAAGATAACCTTACCAATGATGCATCCACATCATTGCCAACAACTCCCACTGAACCATGGTATGAGCTACACATGACATCATGACTACCATCCTCTTCATGAAGAACACTCTTTAACATCAAGGAAAGAGTCATCACTAACATTTTTACATGAAATGATCAATGCATGATTACCATCATATGAGGATTCCTCTGTAGAAGAACCAAAACTCTTTTTCTTGTTCTTACAATCCTTCTTCACATGTCCCGGTTTCCCACAGTTCCAACACTTTACCTTACTCCATCCTTTGGACTTACCCTTACCTTCCTTGTCTCCCTTAGGTTCCTTTTTCTTGGGCCTACCTTTTACAAACAAGGCATCTTGGATTTCTATTTTAGACTTCCTCCTCATCTCCTCTGATAGGAGAGTGGGAATTATATTGTCCACCTTTGGATCTGCACCACTACCACTAAGAGCAACAATTAGATTTTCCCAAGATTTTGGTAAAGAACAAAGTAACAAAATGAATTTATCATCTTCTAGCTTTACATCTACACATGCTAACTGACTTAAAATCAAATTAAAAGCATTAAAATGATTTGCAATAGAATCACCATCTTTCATTTTTAAAGAATATAACTGTCTTTTCAGATACAACTTATTAGTAAGACTTTTGGTTTGATAGATATCACCTATTCTCCTTTTTAGATTATATGTAGTAGTTTCTTTTGAAACATTCTAGAGATTAGCATCAACAAGAAATAATCTTATGGTCCCTCTTTCCTTCTTATCAGGCTTAACCCAATCATCATATGACACCATTGTAGGTGACTTTGTCTCATTACCAACAACTAACCACTGATCTCTCTCTTCAAGGAGATCCTCCATTTTTAGTTTCCACATCTCATAATTATATCCATTGAATCTTTCAATATCTAAACAAGAATTAAAATCATTGTACCAAACTTATTTTCCAAAATCAACAATAACACAATAGTAAAAGCTCCCACTATAGCCAAAAAGAAGCTTCAAACTTTTAAGAGAAAGGCATCCCAAACTTTACCACAACCATTAGCTCTGATACCAAATATTGAAAATGGAGGTAATTATATAGCTTTAAAACTTGTAAAACTATTATAAGTTATAGATCTAAATAAGTGTTCTTTGTTACACTTTCTTTGTGGATTATTATCTGTTTAGATTCATTTTACCATTTGTAGAAATAGACAGAAGATTATAGAAGAATAAGACCAAAAGATAGAAGTGACACAACATGTATACCGTGGAGAAATCCTTTTAGGAAAACTTCATCACCAGAATCAATAGTGCTTGTATTATTTAACCTTAGAACAAGATTACAATAATTCTTTATCAATCCTTGCTTAAGATGCTTCTTTTTCCTTCAACATTTATTCTTCACAACCTACAATAAA